>MU786735.1:43389-96895 GCA_026770625.1 Nicotiana glauca | reverse complement strand
GGGGGGGGGGGGGAGGTTATTCTTATAGCTAACCGAATACTCAATGGAGTTTTCCTGAGCAAAACACAATCTATTCCATATTAAAAATAGAAAGAAAAAAGACCAACTTTAAATATTTCAAAGTGTGGGAGGTATTTGATAAAGTACAAGTCCTAAACCTAAAAGGGCAGATATAGGACAAAATATCATTGATTGTGCTTTCATAAGATATGTAACAAATGGTAAAGCATACAATTTTCTAGTTCATAAAGCAGAAAATTCGGATATTCATATTAATACAGTAATTGAATCAGATAATACTGAATTCTTTGAGAATATTTATCTGTATAAAAAGGAATGCGAGTCGTCTAGTGAAATATCTAAGTGACCTCGAAAAGAAGCAAAGGAAATTACACCTAATGAGGTGAATCCAAGACGTAGTAAACAACAAATGAAAACTACTTCTATTGGATCAGATTCTGACATTCTTGTTGGAAAATGAGCTTCAAACTTTGAAAGAAGTTATGTCTTCCTCGAAAAGAAGCAGTCAGTAGTGAGATAGAATCCATATTAAATAATCATACTTGGGATCTAGTTGATCTTACTCTAGATAATAAACCATTGGGTTCCAAATAAATTTTCAAGAGGAAAATTAAAGATGATGGCACTATTGACATGTATAAGGCAATTCTTATTGTCAAAGGATATAAACAACAAGAAGGCCTTAACTATTTTAACACATACTCGTCAGTTATGAGTATTACGTACATATGGATATTAATAGAATTGGCTACAATGTATGTTCTTGAAATCCATCAAATAAATATGAAGGCAACCTTCTTATTTAGGGGAATGGGGTGTTTCTAGAAAGCAAACCGACTAGTTAGCTCGTATGCTCTCTACCTCTTAAATGAATGTTCGTCCTCAAACGTATTTAGATTCATACTTGAAGTACTAAATAAGCATGGATATCTGCTCCGCATGTCCTCTTCGGACTCCCAGGTCGCCTCCTCGACTGGTTAGCCCCTCTATTGGACCTTTACCGTAGAAATCCTCTTGGACCTCAACTGGCGACCATGTCTATCAATAATGGCAACTGGCTCCTCCTCATAACTCAAACTCTCATCCAGCTGAATAGTATTTAAGTCTAACACATGGGACAAGTTGGCATGACACTTCCAAAGCATAGATACATGAAAAAATGGATGAACTCCCGATAAGCTGGGAGGTAAAGCAAGCTCATAAGCAACCTCCTCAACTTGCCTCAACACCTCAAATGGGCTAATAAACCTTGGGCTCAACTTACCCTTCTTCCCGAATCTCATAATACCCTTAATCGGCAAGACTTTCAAGAGAACCTTCTCGCCGACCATGAATGATACATCACGCGTCTTCTTATCTACATAAATCTTCTGTCTGGAGTGAGCTGTGTGGAGCCTTTCCTGAATCAACATTACCTTTTCTAAGGCATCTTTCACCTAATCTGTACCATTTAGCCTCATCGGGCTCAAACCATCCGATAGGAGAACGATATCGTCGGCCATATAAAGACTCAAATTGATCCATCTCGATGTTGGACTGATAACTGTTGTTGTAAGAAAACTTGGCCAAAGGCAAGAACTGAACCCACTCTCCTCCAAAGTCAATCACATACGCCCTAAGCATATCTTCCAAAATCTGAATCGTTCGCTCCGATTGCCCATTGGTCTGAGGGTGGAATGATGTGCTGAGCTTCACACGGATCCCCAACTCACTCTATATAGCTCTCTAGAAATGTGAAGTGAACTGGGGGCCTCTATCTGATACGATGGAAACGGGCACACCGTGAAATAGAGCTATCTCCCAAATGTAAATCTGAGCCAACCTCTTTGAAGTATAAGTAGTTACCACTGGAATAAAGTGTGCCGACTTGGTCAACCTGTCGACAATGACCCAAACTGCATCAAATTTCTGCAATGTCTACGACAACTCGATTACGAAGTCTATAGTAATGCGCTCCCACTTCCACTCAGGTATAGGCATCTACTGCAATAGGCCACCTGGCCTCTGGTGCTCATACTTAACCTATTGGAAATACAAACACCTAGCCACATACTCAACTATGTCTTTCTTCATCTGATGCCACCAATAATCTTGCCTCAAGTCACGATAAATCTTCGTAGCACCTAGATGAATAGGACACCTTGAATTGAGTGCCTCCTATAGAATTCTCTCTCTCTCAAGCCATTGACATTAGGAACTCATAGGCGACCTAAGATCCACAGAACACCATCCTCAACAATAGAAACCTCCTTGGCACTACCCTGTAGAACCGTCTCTCTGAGAACTGCCAAATGCAGATCTTCGAACTGTCAAGCCTTGATTTGCCCCAATAATAAAGACTGAGGAACAACATATGCAAGGACTCGACTGGGCTTTGAAATGTCCATCCTCACAAGTCTGTTAGCCAAGGATTGAATGTCCAAAGCTAGTGGCCTCTCCTCCGTTGAAATGAATGCCAAGCTGCCCATACTCTCTGCTTTCCTACTCAAGGCATCTGCTACCACATTTTCCTTGCCCAGATGATAAAGAATAGTAATGTCATAACCCTTTAGTAACTCCAACCATCTACGTTGTGCCCTCTGTTTGAACAAGTGCTATAAGCTTGATGATCAGTGTAAACCTCACATGACACCCCATACAGATAATGCCACTATATCTTAAGAGCATGAACAATCGTTGTTAACTCCAAGTTGTGCACAGGGTAATTCTTCTCATGAATCTTCAATTGGCGAGAAGCATATGAAATAACTTGTCCCTCCTGCATCAATACACATCCCAAGTCGATGCGTGCAGCGTCGCAATATACCGTATACATCCCCGGACTGGGAGGAAACACAAGAACCGGTGATGTAGTCAAAGCTGTCTTGAGCTTCTGAAAGGTCATCTCACAATCATTGGACCAACGAAAATAAGCACTCTTCTAGGTCAATCTAGCCATAGGTGATTCAATAGATGAAAAGCCCTACACGAATTAACGGTAATAACCTGCTAACCCCAAGAAACTCTTAATCTCAGTCACTGAAGTAGGACGTGGCCAACTCTGAACTGCCTCAATCTTCTTGGGATCCACCTTAATACCCTCTTCTGACACAATATGCCCCAAGGATGCCACCGACACTAGACAAATCTCACACTAGGAGCACTTAGCATATAACTTCTGCTCTCGCAAGGTCTGAAGCACTACTCTCAAATGTTGTTCGTGCTCTCCCAGGCTACGTGAGTATATCAAGATGTCGTCAATGAAGGCAATAATAAAGGAGTCAATATAAGGCCTGAACACCCTATTCATCAAGTCAATAAACGTCGTTGGGGCATTACTCAATCCAAAGGACATCACCAGAAACTCATAATGGCCATATCTAGTACAGAAAGCAGTCTTCGAAACAACTGAGTCCCGAATCTTCAACCGATACCCTGACTCAAGTCGATCTTAGAGAACACCCTAGCACCCTACAACTGGTCTAACAAATCATCAATGCATGGCAATGGGTACTTGTTCTTGATGGTAGCCTTGTTCAACTAGCGGTATTCAATGCACATCCGCTAGGTCCCATCCATCTTCTTTAGAAACAACTGGAACTCCCAGACTACTGGAACTAAATCAATTGTCAGAGACTCTGCGGTGGTGTCCCGAACATAGGCTAGATAAGCCAAATAACCCTTCTCGATCATATATTGAGCCTTCAGTTTAGAGATCACCCGGCTAGAAGTACTAATTGAGGAACCCTTCCACTCCAACCTTGGCAACTTTGGCATCGCTAAAGTAACAGTCTTGGCATGGCAATCCAGGATTCCATGATATGGGGATAACCAATCCATGCCCAGGATGACCTCAAAGTCAGTCATATCAAGCAACATGAGCTCTACTCTACTCTCAAAACTACAGAATATGACCACACATGTCCGGTAGATCCAATTTACAACCACAGAATCGCTAAAGGAGTGGATATATGAACGGTAGTACCCAAGGACTCACTAGGAATATCCACAAAATGAGAAAATAGAGATGGCACATATGAATAGGTAGACCCTGGATCAAATAGCACTGAAGCATCCCTACCGCAGACGGAAATAATACCCGCGATAATGGCATCTAAGGCCAATACATCTGGTTTGGCCGGAAAAGAATAGAACCTGACTGGAGCGCTAGCTGACTGGCCTCCACCTGACTGACAGTAGCTGGATGACCTCTACCTACCTAGCCTCCACCTCTAGGATGGCACCTACCAGTCTGTACTGCACCTCTAGGCAATTGGGCAATCGGTGTTATAGTCATGGGCCGCTGACTCTGCTGTACTACCTTGCCTCGAAGCCTGGAGTAGTATATCCTTATATGACCAAGGTCTCCGTACTCAAAACAAACCCACGGCGTGGCGACCTACTGCCCTGATGTCTGACCCTGATAGCTTGTAGACCCACTGGAAGAAGCTTGAATAGCCGGTGGACAATATGAAGTCTTCGGTATAACACTGAAATATGAACCAGAAAAACCCTAGTGACCTGAATACCCACTGGAAAAACCCTAAATAGCTGGCAGGTGTTAAGAACTCTCTTGTATGGCACTGAAATAGGGGCGCGCTAAAGCATCTCGAGGAGGTGGTGGTGTTGAATATGGGGGCCTACTAGGCTGACCCCTCCCAAGCTGACCCATGCCCCTAGCCAGGGCACCTATGAACTCTCCAGAGAACCTAGCCCTCTTGTCCTGCTATATTTTCTCCCTACCTTTCAGACAGTAGCCCTCAATCCTTCGAGCAATCTCCACCACTAGCTGATAATAAGTCCCTATCTCCACCTCTCGGGCCATGTTGGCCTTAACGCCAGAATGCAACCCTGCAATAAACCTCCACACCCTCTCTATGTCATTAGAAATTATCATCAACACATGGCAGGATAACTCAGAAAACCTTGCCTCATAGTCGGCCACTGACATCTGACCCTGCTCAAGCTGCTCAAACTGATACAGCAGCTTTTCCCTCTCAGAGAGTGGAATATAACTGTCCAGGAATAGCTGTGTGAACTGACCCCAAGTGATGGGAGGAGAACCTGTTGGCCTACCAAGAACATAAGACTGCCACCATTTACGGGCCCTGCCCTTCAGCTGGAAAGTAGTGAAGTCAACCTTATGAGACTCCAATATCCTCATATTGTACAGTCTATCCCTCCACCTATTAATGAAATCCTAGGCATCCTTATGACGCTCGCCCTCCAATATAGGAGAGTGTAGTCTAGTCCATCAGTCCAATAACTTCTATGGATCACCATCTATAGCTAGTCTGGGCTCAGGTACTACTACGGCAATTGGTTGGGCCCCATCCCTGGGTAGTGCACCCGGAGTCTGATACACTGTAGCTGCGTGACATGGAGCCTGAGCAGTAAGGGCCTGTGCTCCCCCTCCCGTCTGAGATGTAGCTGGATCTGCTGGAAATAAACCAACCTGAGTCATGGTATCCATGAACCCCAACATATGACCCATGACCTCCTGGAAACTCGGTGCAGTCATAAAGTCTGCCAAGGTAGGCTCAGCTGCGGGCACCTTGCCCTGCTCCTCAATGATGGGATCCCCCACAGGATCTGCTAGTGGTGCAATTGTGGCAGCTGTGGGATGCCCTCATCCCGTGCCTCAAGTCGGTGCCCTTCTACGGCCTTTGCCTCGGCCTCTAGCAATGGGGGAGCAGCTTTTCCTGGGTCTAGAATGTTTGTCGTGTGCGTCCTCACCATCTGCGACAGAATAGAAGAAGGAAATTTAGTATGCCATTAACTTGCACGATAGAAGATGAATAAAGAGCAATTTCCTAAAACCCTATAGCCTCCCGAAGATAAGTGTAGATGTCTCAGTGCCAATCCGCAAGACTCTTTTAGGTTAGCCCATGACTTTTGAGACTTACGTGAACCTAGTGCTCTGATACTATGCTGTCACGACCCAAATTCCATTACAGATCGTGATGGCGCCCAACACCTTGTCAGAAAAGCCAATCCTAACTAACTAATGAGTTCTCGATTATTTTATTTAAACATTTGCAACATTCACTTAGCTTATATTTTAACAGATCGAAAATAAAATTTTTTATAACAATAGAATATGCTGAAGATTACCGGGTTCACTTTAGGAACCTTTTCTATAAGGTACCTAGGCCTTCCTCTTATATCAAGAAAGTCGAATAAGATGGATGGCAAGCAACTAGTTGATAATATCACAAACAAAATCACAGCTTATACAAGTCAACTATCATATGCTGGGAGACTGCAAATAATAATGGCAGTACTATTCTCTATATACAACTTCTGGAGTGTTGTGTTTATTCTGCCTTAAATTGTGGTTAAGCTTGTTGACAAGAAATGCAGAGACTTCTTGTGGGGTGCCACTGAAGTCAAAAGGAAGGTTAACCTAGTAGCATGGGAAAGGGTCTGTATTCCTAAACTGTATGGAGGTTTTAACATCAAAAGCTGTTGTAAATGGAACATAGTGGCAGTAGGTAAACTTCTATGGCAATTAAATAGGAAAAAAGACACATTATGGGTCAAATGGTTAACAATATATACATAAAGGATAAGGAAAGTATATGAGAACACCAACCACTAGCAGACTGTAGCTGGTATTGGAAGAAACTGAACTCTCTTAAGCTTCAAATGGCAGGATTGTATCAAGGAGATAATTACAAGCTGTCAAATATAGGAGAATACTCTATGTCTAAGAGCTATCAGCATATGTTGGGGGCTCTATCTAATACAAGGTAAGTAAAGCTAATATGGAGTAAAATAATGCTTCCCAAACAGAGATTTATAGTATGGCTGGCATGTAAAAATAAATTGCAAACCAAAGAGAGGATACAGAGAATGCAGTTAAAAGTAGAAGATCACAATTGTTGCTTATGTGACCAGACTCAGGTGGAGACTTAGACTCACATCTTTGGACAATGCAAATGGATAGCAGGCCTCAAAGAAAAATTGAATAGCTGCATGAATATCAAAATCCATAATAATAACGCTAGTAAGGTGATCAAATGAATCCAAAGAAGAAGATGGAGCCAAGTTCAGAAGGAAATAGTAGCTGCTATATGGGGTGTCATGTTGTATTATACCTGGCAAGCAATGAATTGGAAAATATTCAGAAAAGTAAATGTGAGCATAGACCTTGTAAATGAACAAATTAGAAAAGAGATAGTAGACAGAAAGGAGATACTGTATAGGGGAAGAAGAGATAGGAAATGTAAAGTGTTGTTTCAGAGAATATGTAAATAGATAATACTGCTATATTTGGAGATCTAGTGTCTGTATCTGTTTCAGACACTAGAGGCTCATAGGTTGTAAAAAATGTTTTTTCTGGTTATAATGGTAATATTCTCATTTGTTACCAAAAAAACGAAATACAACCCCAAAAAGATAGTCTACAGTGTGTGCTAGGAACTAGTTTCACAAGTACTAGGGCAACTAGTGGAGTATATAAAATACCTCTATCCTACTATCTGAAACAGAATAGATACTATATAATCAACGACAAAAGAAGTGAACTCTGATATGCTGCAGAACGGCTTAGAAGGGGCAGCTCACCATGAGATCTCGATCAGGAATCAAGAACGCGCGCCGGAGGGGTAACTAGATGCACCTGCCTTAGATCGTGTACAGTTAAGTACAAAAAATAGTATGAGTACAAAAACAACATGTACCTAGCAAGTATCCAGTCTAACCTCGAAAAAGTAGTGACGAGGGGTCGACTTGACACTTACTAAGGTCAATATCAATAATAATATATATGGCTTATACTAAGCATGCTTAGCATGAACATAATAACAATCTCAGAATTTTAGGAGAAAACGATATATCAATTTCAGTCATATCATACTATAATTTGCACTTTAAAGCATTTAAACAGAGTAAATCATGGATTTATTTCCACATAAATATCATGTTATGCCGAGGTCGCACGTTCCAGTCCAACATAATAATAATTGTGAACTGCCAGAGGGTCGAAAGATGTGAACCATAGATGCATCTATTTCCACCGAAGCGATCAGCCCGATCCACAATAACAATTATTATCAAGAAGGCACATAAAGGTGCATTTATAGTCAAATAAATTCATACAAGTTCTCAAGTAAGTGCGTACACTTATTATTATTTATTTACAATCCCTAATATGTCCTAAGTGATCTCATTAGCAAGTAAGAATATAAGCATTACAAGTATGGCATGATACGAGTCCTAAACTACTAGGACAATTAGCATAATAGTAGCTACGCACGAACTCTCATCACCACATACGTACATACGTAGCCCCCATAGACAATCTCATATATTTATTTAGTCTGCCTAGGGGTTTATTTCCCTCTTAAGAGGTTAGAAAGGAGACTCACCTTGCTCCAAAGATTACTTCCAATATCAAGAACGCACTCAAAAGCTCAATTTGGAGTTGAACGATCCAAAACTAATCGAACAGAGTAAGAACTAATCAACACAAGCTCAAAAGTGCATATTCTAACTACTAAAGTAATTTTCCAACCCTAAATACAAGTTTCCTAAAATCCATTCCCCGGCCCACGTGCCCGAATTTCGAAAATTATCGAGGGAAGTCATTGCCTATATGTCACGACCCAATTTCCAAACCCGGTCGTGATGGCGACGCTCGTGAAGACAATGCCAACCAACTAACCCAAATCGTCTCTTTAACAATTATTAAACATAAATGAATAGAAAATACAAGTTAATGGCATTAAAAGCGGTTAATTACAACCCAACACAACCCGACCGGGGTGTCACAAGTCACGAGCATCTAAAGAAGACTGAATACAACTACTGGGCCAATAATAATATACAGAATAAAATCTGGAATCAAAAGATGAAGTCCGGTGCCGTGAACGCTGGCGGTCACCTTTCCCACTACAGTAGTGATACCTTCAATCAGCTATTAACCCGCTTCCGGGTGAACAATACCTGCAACTGCACGCGGGGTGCAGGGAGTAAAGTGAATACTCCAACTCAATGAGTAATAAGAGTAAATAATAACTAAGCGGTAAGAAATCACGTAAGAGCGCTCTATCATGCTATATAGGACAGTACAACCCTTTTGAGAAAGACAGTAAAATCGGGAAAATCCTTTAGAAAATATCTGGCTCTGTTAAAAACCTCTTTGAAAATATCCTTTTCCGATAATTAAGCAAATGAATGCAAAACAGATAGTGCAAGTCAGCACACAAGTCAGCCCTTCGGGCACAGCACTCCACCAACAAATAACACCAGGGTATCTGGTCAATAGTGCAAGAAGTAGCATGGATGCCAATGAAATGCGAGTGCTGAATGTCATGACACGTAGTACAAATAGGAACCAATGCATGAATGCAATGCAATGCATATGACCGCTGCAGCGCGCAGCCCGATCCGTTTGGGTACCCGCGCTCACTGTGGGAGTTCAGACTCCGGAGGGGCTCCTACAGCCCAAGCGCAATATCAATATCACACTACTGCGGCGTGTAGCCCGATCCATCCTCAGTCAAGAATATGCATGTGAGCCACTAGGGCGATGTCAAGTAATAATTCTCAGCTCCAAACGTCAGAAAAATGTAGTTTAAGTTTTAAAACCTTAGAAGTATGACTAGACATTTCAAAACAGTGTTTAACTCAGGACTGAAATAATTTAACATGCTAAGTATCATGGAAACAGTGATAATAATCCCTAAAGGATTCAAATAATCGACACGAAGCCCAAACATGGCAATCGGCCCAAATCATGATGATAACAAGTAGTTTCAGTCAAATACGTAGTAATTTCATCAATCGGGACGGACCAAGTCACAATCCCCAACGGTGCTCTACACCACGCTCGCTATCCGGCATGCCAGTCACCTCAATACAACACTATGATGTGCAAACCCGGGGCTTCAAACTCTCAGGATATCATTTACAAGTATTACTCACCTCGAACCGGCAAAAACTCAAGCTCGCGATGCCTTTGCCCCTCCATTCGGCCTCCTCACATGTTGAATCTAACCAAAAGCAGAGTGAGTACATCATACTACGCCAAGGGAACAATACCCTATCGAAAACAATCAAAATATAGCAAAAATCTCGAAACTAGCAAAACCCGAGCCTCAAGCCCACTTCTCGAAAAATTACAAAACTCACATTACCGAATTCCTCGTCTCGCCACGAGTCCAT
The DNA here is from genome assembly GCA_026770625.1 of Nicotiana glauca. NCBI lineage: Eukaryota > Viridiplantae > Streptophyta > Magnoliopsida > Solanales > Solanaceae > Nicotiana > Nicotiana glauca. The sequence goes on along the minus strand of MU786735.1, from coordinate 86,725 downwards.
ACATACCAAGAACTCCCAAATTCGAGCTCAAATGACCTATCAAATCCCAATTTGAAATATCAAAAACTCAAGCCCTAGCTTTACCCCTTTTTAATGAATATCAACCAATTTCCATGTTAAATCTATCATAATCTCGTGTATTTAAGCCAAGGAACTTACCTCTAATCATTCCTCCTTGAATCCCTCTTCAAAATCGCCTCAAAGCTCTAAAAGCTCGCTCAAAATGGTGGGAAATACATAACCCTCGCGAATGAAATGTTTCAATAAAACCCTTTATGACCAGCCCAGATTTCGCTTCTGCGGAGGAAATGTCGCTTCTGCGACCTCCGCACCTGCGGTCCACGTTCGCTTCTGCGGACCTTCACTTAAGGGCCCCTAACACTTCTGCGTTCCACATTTCGCATCAGCGGGACCGCCTATGTGGCCCGCCTTCCGCTTCTGCGGAATATCAAGAGAATGCCAAAACCGCTCCTGCGGTATAACTTCCGCTTATGCGGATAACTTTCCGCTTCTGCAAAAATTGCTCAACCTCAACCTTTTTGCACTTGCGATACCTGGCTCCGCTTCCGCGTAACTGCATCTGTGGTTTCCTTTCCGCAGATGCGGAAACACCTGCTGCAACCAAAAACCTGCAATTCCAACTCCAAATTTCCTTCCGATAGCCACCCGAAATCACCCCGAGACCCCGCGAGACCTCAACCAAAAGCACCAACACCTCCTAAAACATTATTCAAACTTCCAATCCTCAAAACACATCAAACAACACTAAAATCATCAATTCACATCGGATTCAAGCCTAAGTTTCTTCAAAACTTCCGAAACACGCATTCGATCAAAACTCTACCAAACAACGTCCGAAAGGCCTGAAATTTTGCACACACATCACAATTCACATATGAAGTTACAGCAACTCTCGGAATTCCATTCTGACCCTCGGATCAAAATCTCACCTATCAACCGGAATTCGCCAAAATACTAACTTCGCCAATTCAAGCCTAATTCTACACCGAACCTCCAAAATCAATTTCGATCGCGCTCCTAAGTCAAAAATCACCTCCCAAAGCTAACCGAATCGCCGGAAATCACATCCGAGCCCTCTAACTCTTAAGTCAATGTCCGGTTGACTTTTTCAACTTAAGCCTTCCTTAAAGAGACTAAGTGCCTCATTTCTTATCATAACCAATCCAAATCAACTCTCACACACCACATACCGATAATGAAATATTAAGAAGCAATAAATGGAAAAACGGAGCGGTAACACATGAGACAACGGGTCGGGTCGTCACATCCTCCCCAACTTAAACAATCGCTCATCCTCGAGCGTACCCAGAGTTGTACTAGAGGCCAACCAATAGCTTAATGACCTTACCAAGCATATACCCGGGGTGATCCCACGTCACCCTATCTCACATAGGTTCGATAATACAACACAGCTGAAATTTCACAGTCCATCTAGACCATAAACCGTAGAACCACATTGCACTTCCCGAAGTCATACTCCACATAATCCATACACTCGAAACGATAGACTCTATTCACGGCAGTTGCCCACAATAACCAAATACCGATAGGAAACCTCTTATTAGCTAAAGTCTTATTCCATCACTTTTATATACTGACAACGATAAATAAAATGCGCGATAAACTGTAAGCATTCCTCAGATCACCCATACATGATGCCACTTCCTTCTTGACTAAGACCACAACAGATTTCTGGGCCGAACCTCGATATTATCCTTCTAACAAGCTGAGATCAAATCTATTCATATTCATTAATGACTCCAACGATCAGCTCGAATCCAACACACCATTCTGGTGATATGACACCTTAACACCAGCCTAAGCCACACTTGCATAATACGCACACCAATAAGAAATGGTCTGAACATACTCGAATCATGACAAATAACTCAAATAAAAGAGTTGTACCTCAAGCTCATCAGTACCATCACAACACCAGGATGAGACCCCATCTCACATCATAAAACAGAACACACGAATCTACCCCGAAGGGTCATAACTCCACATAGCCTCGCTACAATGCGCGATCCTATCCAAACACTGTTACACATGAAGCACCTCAAGTCGCTATGATCAAATCGACAGTCGCGCACATTTGATGCTGAAACTAAAGCAATTCATTACACCCATAGTGAAACAAATAACATACGTCATGCAACCTGATAGGCCAAAACCAATACTCCATCTACCGAGCAACACTCAATTACTCTTCCCGCTCGACTTCCACTATAAATCCCCAATAGAGCTGCACCATATGTGCCCATAGCCAACATATCATAACGCCTCACAGCACAGAAAAAGCAACTCATAGATCTTCCCAAATCACTAACAAGCTCAAGAACGATCGAATCAACCTATCCCTCAACAATACAACTCGGGGCCGACCAAGCTAACTTTAAGCTAAATATATAGCCACCTCGGCCTGCCAATGACTCAATATCAAGAAGCCTGAAGCTGCTCCTTCCACTACTATAACTCATGCCGGAGCCGTACGATATAGTGCCCGGCACCAAATAATTACCGCAGTCCACAATCTCGCCCAGCGACATGCCCGGCCATAAGAAACACATCCGAAAAAGCCCCTTAATATCGGAACTGAATCAATGGTAGAACCCTCTACACTGACATCCGCCACGAAGGCCCAATTAAGAAAAGCAATCTTTCCCAGCCGTCCGCTGGTCTTTGGAATACAACCACTCTTCTAGAATATAATCTGATGCACTCTGCCACGCAACCTGTGGCATTTTCCGACATAACCCATAGCTCAATAGTCTAGAATTATCCAACACTGAGACAATCAGTCTACACCCCAAATATCATATCCAAAATCTAATATATCAAGCAAAGAAAGATCCACTCGGTCTTCCAAATCCCAATAGCCGCTAACGGTACCAATACACACGATCCACAACCGCTACACAGTCTGAACTTGAGAACCCCCGGTCTCCAACTCCATATAGCACACGGATCACTGTATTTGATCCCAAATTTCGCAATATTAGTACATATCACACATGAAGTACCTATTCATTCTTCCAGAGATATTCTAAAATTTCCCTGTGCCATCAACAAATTCAAATATCAACAGTCGATCCAATAAGAAAATGCTGCAATACCACTGAAGTATTATCAGTTTACATCACCTTCCCCTTTTACTGAACATATACCCCCATCAAATCACTAGAATAGCAGTACCACTTTCTTTAATCATTTGAAGATCGATTCTTAAATCACCTGTAGCTGCCCGTGCTGCTTAAGAATTTAATGACTTTCCATTCCGAACTGAAACGAACTTTACACACACAAATCCCAATCCTCCACAACATATCGCATATACCATACCACACTAGGATAACATGAGAACTCCATCTCCTTTTTCCTAACCACAAACTAAACTGCCCGGACTAAATCCTTCTATCCAAACCAGGCTAAGCAAGCTGTCAAGACTCAAGAGCATTACTGCATCATGCCTGTAAGAGCTCATTACCTCGAACACATATGAAGAATTAATCATACCCGTACCATACCGGTTCGTTCTATTATCAAGCTATTTCGTCCATCAAGTTTCCCTTCTGATTCATCATCAACTTGATATTCTTCCCTGCTGTAGCACCACAATACTTTAACCCAGGTTTACTATACGAGACTCGAACATAAGACCACACTGTCTAAGACCCACAAGCCACTAAATTCTCTCTCAATGCTTCCCAAAAATACCACGTTCCAGAATACTTTACTTGAAGAACTTCCTGCGAATCTGAATTCATTACCATTACTTCCCAGATACTGATACGTAGAATCCCATAATTAACATAAAATATCACAAGTCTTGATCCTTTTCTAACGGAAACACAGTCTCTAGCCACATACACTACCTTAAGACACCTGATTATTACATGCAAGATCTTGAACACAATAAAACCATTATCGAGAATCATTCACTCTTATACAACTGTAAATTACCTAACTTAACGGACAGAACCACTCGTGCCTTATTAGCACTCTGACACCGCAGAACATGATCTCATACCAATACAAACAACCATCTTCCTTCTCTATACACCGAGCATTCTTTGTCAACCACAGCTCAAGACATCCTAGTATTTTCTCACATCTATGAAAGCACCATATAACCTTTGTCAAAATTTTGCTTCACTTGTGCCATCCCCAGCTCAATTTCTGCAACCAGGACTGATCCGCCAGCATACTTCGCAACGGAACCAACATAGCATATAACCATGCGATCAGCTAATCAACAGCAAACTCCCCAACTTGGCTCGAAGCCATCTATCAGGACACATTCAATAACCCATAATACTTTTACTCTAATGATGCCGCAATATTATAGTGAGATTAAACTCAAATCATCTACTAGTTTATGAAAACACATATATCCGGTACTGAAATCCTCTACAAACCTCAAAATCATCCCCACATCAGCTGAGTCCACTCTCTTAAGCGACCCAAATTTTCAAATTACAACACGTACATTTCAATTACACATGGGATCTTCTAACGGACACATAAGGATCATACCACTCAAGAACACTCCGCAGGAGATAACCCACCTGCTTCGCCTTAATTTAGTATTTTAGTTTGCCCTCCGCCATCATATACATTACACAGTTATTTAGTCTTCCTGGGGCTGAACTCATACTGCCACATGTAATGCACTACTCTCCCCAACGAGGAGACACGACAATATTCTTCAGGCGCCCATATCTGAGCTACACATCGAATCACAATAGGAATCAAATCACTTAACAGTTCATCTGTTGGGGCTCAGACTCCGGAGGGGCTCCTGCAGCCCAAGCGCAATATCAATATCACACCGCTGCGGCATGCAACCCGATCCATCCTCAGTCCAGAATATACATGTGAGCCACTAGGGCGACGTCAACTAATAATTCTCAGCTCCAAACATCAGAAAAATGTAGTTTAAGTTTTAAAACCTTAGAAGTTTGACTAGACATTTCAAAATAGTGTTTAACTCAGGACTGAAATCATTTGACATGCTAGTATCATGGAAATAGTTTCCAGTAATCCCTAAAGGATTCAAATAATCGGCACGAAGCTCAAACATGGCAATCAGCCCAAATCATGATGATAACAAGTCATTTCAGTCAAATACGTAGTAATTTCATCAATCAGGAGGGACCAAGTCACAATCCCCAACGGTGCTCTACCCCACGCTTGCTATCCGCCGTGCAAGTCACCTTAATACAACACTATGATGTGCAAACCCGGGGTTTCAAACCCTCAGGATATCATTTATAAGTATAACTCACCTCGAACCGGCGAAAACTCAAGCTCGCGATGCCTTTCCCCTCCATTCGGCCTCCTCGCGCGTCGAATCTAACCAAAAGCAGAGCGAATACATCATACTATGCAAAGGGAACAATACCCTATCGAAAACAATCAAAATATAGCAAAAATCTCGAAACTAGTAAAACCCGAGCCTCGGGCCCACTTCTCGAAAAATTACAAAACTCACATTACCGGATTCCTAGTCTCGTCACGAGTCCATAGATACCAAGAACTCCCAAATCCGAGATCAAATGACCTATCAAATCCCAATTTGAAATATCAAAAACTCAAGCCCTAGCTTTATTCCTTTTTAATGAATTTCAACCAATTTCCATGTTAAGTCTATCATAATCTCATGTATTTAAGCCAAGGAACTTACCTCTAATCATTCCTCCTTGAATCCCTCTTCAAAATCGCCTTAAAGCTCTCAAAGCTTGCTCAAAATGATGGAAAATACATAACCCTCGCGGATGAAATGTTTCAATAAAACCCTTTATGACCAACCCAAATTTCGCTTCTGCGGAGAAAATGTCGCTTCTGCGGCCTCCGCATCTGCGATCCACGTCCGCTTCTCCGGACCTTCACTTAAGGGCCCCTACCACTTCTGCATTCCACATTTCATATCAGCGGGACTGCCTATGCGGCCCACCTTCCGCTTCTGCAGAATATCAAGAGAATGCCAAAACCGCTCCTGCAGTATAACTTCCGCTTATGCGGATAACTTTCCGCTTATGAGAAAATTGCTCAACCTCAACCTTTTCACACCTACGATACCTGGCTCCGCTTCCGCGTAACCGCATCTGCAGTTTCCTTTCTGCAGATGCGGAAACACCTGCTACAACCAAAAACCTGCAATTCCAACTCTAAATTTCCTATCGATAGCCACCCGAAATCACCCCGAGGCCCCCAGGACCTCAACCAAAAGCACCAACACCTCCTAAAACATTATTCAAACTTGTTCCAATCCTCAAAACACATCAAACAACACTAAAATCGTCAATTCACATCGGATTCAAGCCTAAGTTTCTTCAAAACTTAAACTCAACCAAACGACGTCCGAAAGGCCTGAAATTTTGCACACATATCACAATTCATATATCAAAGTTACAACAACTCTCAGAATTCCATTCTGACCCTTGGATCAAAATCTCACCTATCAACCGGAATTCGCCAAAATACTAACTTCGCCAATTCAAGCCTAATTCTACACCGAACCTCCAAAATCAATTTCGATCGCGATTCTAAGTCACAAATCACCTCCCGAAGCTAACCAAATCGCCGAAAATCACATCAGAGCCCTCTAACTCATAAGTCAATGTACGGTTGACTTTTCCAACTTAAGCCTTCCTTAAAGAGACTAAGTGCCTCATTTCTTATCAAAACCAATCCAAATCAACTTTCACACACCACATACCGATAATGAAATATTAAGAAGCAATAAACAGGAAAAACGGAGCAATAGCACATGAGACGACGGGTCGGGTCGTCACACTATAACTTAACGACCAAGAACATATGACTTTTACTTCATTCCCTAACAAATTACATGGTAAAATCTTATTTTTGTCAAAACTCTAGCTTTTACTCTAAACCTGCCATTTTCACTAATATTTGTGTGTTAATTTATCCATAAACCAAGTATTGAACTCACATTGAGTAGAAGTAACTTAGCCTACAAGTGCTAGGTTGAAATCCCTCTTTGGAAGCTCCCAAATTGCCCAAACAATGACTGAAATATGTCAAAAATGACACATTGCCGTATTAAATGAAGGCACTGCTTCAGCGATTTCCGCAGCTATGGTTAGGGGACCGCACCAGTGGTCTCGCTTTTGCCAGGAAAGTTCTGCATCTACAGAGTTGGGCTGGAGTGGCTGGGACCACTTCTGCGGTCTGGGGGCCGCTCCTGCAGTTCTGCTTCTGCGGAAGAAGAGCCGCATCTATGATTCCTGGGCTCTTCCCCTTGGGCCGCATCTGCGAAGGTTGGACTGCTTCTGCAGTCTCGCACCTGCGGCTGTCGAACCACAGGTGCGGTTATGACAGATAACTAGAGCTTCAACTCCTTCCAAAACTTTCTAATTCAACTCGAGCCTCGTCTAATTGACGCTCGGGGCCTCCAGGCCCTGCCCAAACATACCGACATGTTTGAAATGACAAAACGGACTTGCTCGCACCCTCGGAATGCCCAAAACAACTCGAAATCCAAGAATGGCCCCCTAAAACAAATTGAATGAATCTTATGAACTTCAAGTTCTTCAATTTACATCCAATGCGATGAAATACCTTTATACTACTCGGATTAATATCAAATTTTGCGTGCAAGCCTTAAATAATAATACACAACTATTCCAAGTCTCAAAATTTTGTTCGAACCTTGATAACACAAAAACCCGCTTTAAACCAAATATTTAAAAAAATTAAAATCCTTAAGGAATCAACTTTCACTATTAGTTTCCAAAACACTCCCGGATCATCCAAAACTCTACGCCCAAGAGCGAAATCATCATACGAACCTATTGGAACTTTCAAATCCAGATTTCAAGGTCATTTTACTCAAAATGTTGACCGAAGTCAAACTTGACCTTTTAAGCCAACCTTAAGGAACCAAGTGTTCCGATTCCAACTCAAACTCTTCCAAATTCTGAACCAACCATCCCCGCAAGTTATAAATAAGTAAGCAAGTATTGAATGTCTTATTTAGAGAACGGGATTTCAGAAAGCAAAACGACCAGTCGGATCGTTACAATTTTATAATGTGACAATGGGTTTTGACTAATTATTACAATTAATTATCAAAGGAAGAATAGAACTTAAAAAGTACATTGTTTGTGTGAATTGTTTGTGTGAATCGATGTCTCACAAAAACTGTTGAGTCTACACCAAAGTAAAGGCAATAATTTTTCCATCATAATATGAGATATTATCTGCTCATTCTATCAAAGTTAGTGGAAGACCACATTTTCTAAGGAAAAGTCAAAATGTTTGGCTCCTTTTATTCATTTCAAAGAAGAAAGTTGCAACAGAGAAATTCAGATTTTACTTTCTTTTTCCTACTCACTTTATTTATCTATCCTTCTGATTTAGGATAGATGTTTATTATATGATGATCTCATATAAAAAATCTAGAGTTATATGCCTGATTGGAAATAACATGTCTTTAAAGGTGAAATCTTGTTATTCATTTTAATCAATTTGATGATATAGAATTTGGCAACGTACATAAAATTAAGTGAAAAATATTTTCAATATTTGTAAGAAATGAATTAGGCTTACTTTAATATTTGAAAGCATTTTTGAGATCATGAATATTATATGTATAGATATTACATATATGTTTTTATAAGAAAATGTATCAAACTGTTGAAGTATTTAGGGGTTATAATTGTTTGCTTGAAAAACCATTTGAAAAGAAAATCAAAATGCTTGTGATTTTCTAACCTATTTTGGAGAGAATTAAAATTCTCGTGATTTTGTACTGATATTATGGAGACTAAAATCTTCTTTATATTCTAATCGTGCTTTGAGATTAAAATCTGTGTGATTTTCTACTCATTCGTCGAGATTGAAGTCTTTGTGACTTTCTACTCATTTGTCGAGATTAAAGTCTAAGTAACTTTTTACTCATTTGGAGATTAATATCTTAGTGATTTTTACTCCAATATTTTACTCGGTTTGAAGATTAAAAACTTCACCCTTTATTAAATATGTTGTGTCAGATATTACTCGATTTATAGATTTAAAACTTCACCGTTTATTAATTCTGGCTCTGTCATGACACAAACAACAATTCCTGCGATTGGCTCTACAAAGTAATATAGGCAGCGAATATGAATTTTCTTTTGATGAAATATATTTGGAATATGGTGTTATTCATCAAATAACGGCCACATACACGCCCCAATCCAATAGGATTGTAGAAAGAAAAAATTGACCTTTTAATGAATGATGAATGGTTTGTTGATAAGTTCTAGTTTACTCTAGAACTTGTGGGGGAGGCTATTCTTACAGCTAACCGAATACTAAACTGAGTTCCCCAGAGCAAAACACAATCCATTTTATATGAAAAATGGAAAGGAAGAAAGCCCAACTTAAAATATTTCAAAGTGCGGAGGTATTTGACTAAAGTACAAGTCCTAAACCTAAAAGGATAGATATAGGACCGAAAATCATTGATTGTGCTTTCATAAGATATGCAACAAATAGTAAGGCATATTATTTTTCGGTTTGTAAATCAGAAAATTCCGATATTCAAATTAATACGGTAATCGAATCAGATAATGCTGATTTCTTTAAGAGTATTTATCCATATAAAAAGGAATGTGAGTCGTCTAGTGAAATATCTAACTGAACTCGGAAATAAGGAAAGGAAATTACACCTAATGAGGTGAATCCAAGACGTAGTAAACATCAAAGGACAACTATTTTCATTGGATCAGATTTTCTGACACTCTTGTTGAAAATGAGCTTCAAACTTTGAAAGAAGTTATGTCTTCCTCGAAAAAAAGCAGTCAGTAGTGATATAGAAATCATATTGAATATTCATACTTGGGAGCTAGTTGATCTTACTCGAGAGAAAAAACCATTGGCTTCCAAATGAATTTTCAAGAGGAAAATTAAAGATGATAGCATTATTGACATGTATAACGCAATGCTTATTGTCAAAGGATATAGATAACGAGAAGGCCTTAACTATTTTAACACATACTCGTCAGTTATGAGTATTACATACATATGGATGTTAGTAGAATTGGCTACAGTATATGGTCTTGAAATCCATCAAATGAATGTGAATATAACCTTCTTAAATGAGATTTAGAGGAAGAAATTTACATGGAATAACCCGGAGTGTTCATGGTTCCTTAAAGGAAAAAAAACAAGGTGTGCCAACTTATTAAGTCACTTTACAGACTAAAACAAGCACCCAAATAATGACATGCGAGATTTGACCAATTAATATTGACAAAAAGTGCATTTATGTTTTGTATAAATATGACCATTCATGTACGAATGTATTATTACGTTGGTCTATAATGAGGTGAACCAACCGATGAACATGACCAAAATTCATTGCAAGTTGAATTTTTTTCATGAATGTAGTGCTATAATATGCATATCATATTGAAGTATGAATAAATATAAATCGCTTGAAAAATGGTGGAGTGATTTTAAAATATGTTAAAAGGTTGTGGCCATAATTGATGCCAATCATTCTAGTTATTGTGACGACCCGACCCGTCGTCTCATGTGAACCGCTCCGTTTTCCCCATTTTCTACTTTGTTATGCTTTATTATCAGTGTCTTGTGTGAACGAGTTGAATTGGGTTGATTTTTGGAAGGAAATGAGACACTTAGTCTCTTTAAGGAAGGCTTGTTTTAGAAAAGTCAACCGGATGTTGACCTATAAGTTTGAGGTCTCGGATGTGGATTTCGACGATTCGGTTAGCTTCGGGGGATGATTTGTGACTTAGGAGTGTGATCGAAAGTGATTTTGGAGGCCCGGTGTAGAATTAGGCTTGAATTGGCGAAGTTAGTATTTTGGCGAATTCCGGTTGATAGGTGAGATTTTGATACGAGGGTCGGAATGGAATTCTGAGAGTTGTAGTAGCTTCGTTAGGTGATTTGGAATGTATGTGCAAAATTTCAGATGATTCGGAGGTGGTTTGGTCGGGTTTTTGATCGAATGCGTGTTTCGGAAGTTTTGAAAGAACTTAGGCTTGAATTCGATGAGAATTGATGATTTTTGTGTTGTTGGATGTGTTTTTGTGATTGGAACAAGTTTGTAACATTGTAGGATGCATTGGTATTTTTGGTTGAGGTCCCGGGACCTCGGGGTGAGTTCGGATGGTTAAACGGAGAGTTTCGAAATTTTTGCAAGGTTAAGATCTGTTGGTATCTGGTATTTTCGCACCTGCATTTATGGGACCGCAGATGCAGTCCCGCAGAAGTGAAGGGAGGATCCCAGAAGCGATATTTGGCCTGGGTGTTGTTTCCGCAGAAGCGGTTGGGGAAGCCGCAGATGCAGGAATGAGGTTGCAGAAGCGGGCCTTGGGACTTTAGGAAATTTCGCAGAAGAAGAAGAAGGCCGCAGAAGCGACAATTGGACCGCAGAAGCGAGATGACTGGACAGATTCATTAATTAGTCTTCTTCGAAAATTTTTGAAAGAGCTACAAATTTCACTTCGGACTTGGAGAGTTTTTGGGCGATTTTGAAGAGGGTTTCGAGGGCTTTGATCATGTATGAATTCTTGGACTTAGAACATGATTTTATGGTGTAAATACATGGATTAGAACTGAAAACTCAAGGAATTAAAGGTCAGAAATGGTGGTTTAGGCCTTCAACCTAAGAGAGAGCTTAAATTAGGAATTTGAGGGGTCAAATGAACTCCGATTCTTGTGATTTTGATATATATAGACACGTGGCGAGATAAGGAATCCGTTGGTGTGAAAGTTTCTAAGTTTCGAGAAATGGGCCTGGGGCTCGGGTTTTGCTAATTTCAGGAATTCTTGTTGTTTTTTGATTATCTTGATTGGGTTTTGTTCCCTTGGCATATTATGAAGGATTCGTTGTGGTTTTGGTCAGATTCGACGCGCGAGGAAGTCGATTCTAGAGGGAAGGGCATAGCGAGCTAGACTTTTGGCCACCTTGAGGTAACTAATAGATGTAATTAATGCTCCGAGGGTCTGAAACCCCGTATTTGCACATCGTAGTGCTATATTGAGGTGACTTGCACGCCAGGTAGCGAGCGTGGGGTAGATCACCGTTGGGAATGGTGACTTGGTCCGTCTCGCTAGATGAATATACTACGTATTTAACTAAAATTTATTTATTATCATTATAATTTGAGCTACTTGCTATATTTGGGCTTCGTGCCAGTTGTTTTAATCCTTCAGGGATTGTTATTACTGGCTTCTTACCATTTTTACATACTAATGAACTCAGTCCTAGTTTTTAATACTGTTTTGTAAACTCAGTCGCCTTTTCTCTCACTTGAAACTTAATTAATATTTTTAAAGGAATTTTGGGCTGAATATTTCTATATTGTTGTGCCCGAGGGGCTTATGTGATTTTGGACTGATCATGGATCGGGCTGCGCGCTGCAGCGGTACCGTATTGATATTGATGTAAGGCCAAGGGCCTAGTTGATGTCACGAGATGGATTATTATTGCACTTGAGCCGTAAGGGGCCCCTCCCGGAGTCTGCACACCCCCATTGAGTGTTGTCGATGATATATAAATGGATCGTGTTGCACGCCGCAGCGGGTACTAGAGAGTACCGGTTTATGTGTCGCATTGCATATTTGATTGGGATCTACTTATTTATCTGTTTTGGTATTTCCTTAAGCGTTTTCATTAATTTATTGATTTCATGTTGCTGGGTTCGAGTTGCTGTATTTATAGAACTACTTTGTGCTTATTCAGGACTTCTTATTCTCAGTCTTTATTTATGTTTATTACTCACTGAGTTGGAAGTACTTACTTTACTCCCTGCACCTTGTGTGCAGATTCAGGTGCACCTATTGAGGCTGAGTGAGATTTTTCTCTGTTAAGCATCACATCCGGGAGCATCAAGGTAACTGCATGACGTTTGTAGTCATGTTCTTCCCATTTATCCTATTTATTTTTATTTCACATTTCTTCAGAACATTATGTAGTAGGTTGACACTCGTATGTTAGAGGCTCAGACTTGTGTCACCGGATTATTTAGGCTGGGCAGTAGTATTTCTATTTGAGATTTCGTATGTCATGACTTTATTTTGGATTTCCATTATTAAGACTTAGTAAATTGTCTGTGTTAAATTAAATCATGAACTATGGTTAATTGGTTAAAGGTATTTAAATTTTGGGGCTTGCCTACTAATGTGTTAGGCGCCATCACGATCGGGGTTGGGGTCGTGACAAGTTGGTATCAGAGCCTAGGTTACTTGGTCTCGCGAGTCATGAGCTGGTTTAGTAGAGACTCATGGATCGGTACGGAGACGTCTGTACTTATTCTCGAGAGGCTGCAGAAACTTTAGGAAAACTTCACATTCTTGAATTCTTATCGTGCGTCCTTGATTCAACTTGAAAAGAAACTCTTGAAATTCCTTCCACGTGTTCGTACGCGCGCATGAGCGCTCAGTATCAGATGTGCCTTAATGGCTTGTGATTCCCTTATCGAGGGGCGAGATGTAATCTCTGTGAGTTTATGTTGGGCCACTCGCCAGTCTAGAGGACTTGAGGCGAATTTTTTCTTATGGCTTGAGCATCGAGGTGCTGATTGTGTGAGCAAGTGTTTCTAACTTATATGTTCACCATTGCCCCTATTAGTGGGAGTGACGGCTGGTTAGCTACGTGGTAAGTATGTTAGTGTTTCAAGGTGCATCTATGTGACTTGGAGGTGATGAGGAAGGCCTACTGGATGATAGAAGAATGATTAGGTGTTTGAATTCCATTGCGATTCGAGGTATAGCCCGAGTTATGGGAGCGTGAAGAATCTTTTCATGTTTCCAGTTGAGAGTGAAGTAAAAAAAATTATGTTGCGATATGATTTCAGACTTAGGAAGACTAAGCGATTGCGTATAGTTTAGGACGATAGAAGGTATACAGAAATGGTAGTTGGAGGCAAAGCAGGTGGGTCATCTCCTGCGGAGTGTTCTAAAGTTGTGTGATCCTTACGTTATCTATTAGATCTCATTTACAAGTTAAGAAAATATGTTGACATCTAAATTGGATCTCCTAAAGAGTGGGCTTAATTGTTGTGTGAGTGAATGCGAGATTATCAGAAGAGTTAAAAAAAATATTCTAGATGATTTGTGTTCCCACAAGCTTATGAAGGATTGAGTTAAATCTCACTATGGTATTAAGGCAGCAATGGAGTATGTGTGTTATGAGTTGTTGGGAGTGTTTTGATCTATGGCTTCGAGCCAAGTTGGGGAACTTGCTATTGGTTAGCTGATTGTACGATTGTATACTATGTTGGATCCAATTTGAGGCATGCTAGAAAATTAGTTCTAGTTGTGGAAATTTAGCCAAGGATGGCACGAATGAAGGAAAATTTTGATAAAGGTTATATGGTGCTTCGTAGATGTGTGAAAATAATAGGATGTCTTGAGCTGTTGTCGGTAAAAAATGCTCAATGTATAGAGAAGGAAGATGCTTGTTTGTATTGGGATGGGGTCGTATTTTGCGGTGTCAGAGTGCTAATGAGGTATAGGTGGTTTTGTTAGTTGAACAGGCTAAATGCAAGTGGAATAGAGTGAATGACTCTCGAGAATGGTTTTAATGTGTTCAAGATTCTACATGTAACAATCAGGTGTCTTAAGGTTGTGTATGTGGTTAGAGACTGTGTTTTCATTGGAAAAGGTCAAGACTTGTGGTATTTTGATGTTAATTATGGAATTCTATGTATCAGTATCTAGAAAGTAAAGGTAACGAATTTAGATTTGCAAGAAGTTCTTTAGAGTAAAGTATTTTGGAATGTGGTGTTTCTGGGAATATTTGAGAGAGGATTTAGTGGCTTATGGGTCTTAGATAGTATGTTCTTGTGCTTGGGTCTCGTGTGGTGAGCCTAGGTTGAGGAACTGTTATGCTACAGCAAGGGTGAATATCAAGTTGATGATGAATCAGAAGGGAAATTAGATAGATGGAATAGCTTGATAGTAGACCGAATTGGTATGGTAAGGATATGATTAATTCTTCATATGTGTTTGAGGTGATGAGCCCTTACAAGTATTTTGCAGCAATGCTCTTGGGTTTTGAGGCCTTGCTTAGCTTGGTCGAGTTAGAAGGATTCCGTCCTGGTAGTTTAATTTATGCAAATGGAATTGAGAGAGTCCTTGTTGACTTCTACCGTGGTTGAAGAGGTGCATTTTCTACGAATATGAGGGACACGGAATGTGTAATGATATTTCTTCTAGATGGGATCAGTAGAAGTTCTTAACTAGTTGAGTGCGTAGATGTCTGTGGCTCAGAAGGGAGATAAAAGTTTTCCTGCTATCCTTGGATGGTATGATATATGCGGTATGTTGTTGAGGATCAAGATTTGCATGTACGAGGTTTCAATCCAGTTCTGAAAAGAAGTTTATAAAACTCTTAGGCAACGGGTAGCCTCAGATAATAAAGGAAATGGTACTGCTAATTGGAAGCAATTTGACAAGAGTATATGTCTCAGAAAAAGGGTAATGTTATTAAACTGATGATACTTCGGTAGTATCGCAGCATTTTCTTATTGGATCAATTGGTGGTATTTGAGTTTGCTTGGTGGAACCGGAAAATTTAAAGTATCTATCGTGGAGTGATGGGGTATTTAAGGTGTGGTATGTTGTCAGATGGTAAAATTGTGATCAAGAATGGTAATTTGTGTGCTATATGGAGTTGGAGACTAGGAGTTCTCTTGTACAGGCTATGTTGTGGTTGTGGATCGTGTGTATCGGCACCGTTTAACGGATATCGGGATTTGGAGACTCGAGTGGATCTTTATTTGCTGGTATGTTAAATTTTGGATATGATGTCGGAATTCAGACTGGTTGTCTTAGTGTTGGGTTATTCTGGACTATTCCACTATGGGTTATGACAGAAATGCCATGGGTCGAGTGGCGAGGTGCTTCGGATTATGTTCTAGAAGAGTGTTTTATATTTCAAAGACCAGCGGGCGGTTGGGAAGGATTGCTTTTCTTAATTGGGCCTTCGTGATGGATGTCAGTGCAGAGGTTTCTACCGTTGGTTCCGTTCCGGTGTTAAGGGACTTTTCGGATGCGTTTCTTGTGGCCGGGCATGTCGTCGGGCGAGGTTGTGGATTTTGATATTGGTTTGGTGCTGGACACCGTATCGTACGACTCCGACATGAGTTATAGTAGTGGAAGGAGCAGCCTCAGGCTTTCTTGGTAATAAGTTCGTTGGTAGGCCAATGTGGATACGTGTTTAACTTGAGTTGGCTTGGTCGGCCCCGAGTTGTATTGTTGAGGGATAGGTTTATTTTATCGTTATTGAGCTTGTTAGTGATCTGAGGAGAGCTATGAGTTGCTTTTCAGTGTTGTGATATGTTATGATTTGTTGGTTATGGGCACATGTGGTGCGTTTCTACTGGGTATTCATAGTGAAAGTCGAGCGGGAAGAGTAATTGGGTGTTGGTCGGTAAATGGATTGTTGTTTATGACTTATCGGGGTTGTGTGGCATATGTTATTTGTTTCACCGTAGGTGTAATGAATTGCTTTGGTTCCAGACATCAAATTGTGTGTGGCTGTCGATTTTGAGCATAGTGACTTGAGGTGTTTCATGTGTAACAGTGTTTGGATAGGATCGTGCATTGTAGTGAGGCCACGTGGAGATATGAACTTTAGGGTAGATTCAGGTGTTCTATTTCTATGATGTGAGGCGGGGTCTCAGCCTTATATTGTGATGGTACTGATGAGCTTGAGGTACAGCTCTTTTGTTTGATTCATTTTTCATGATTTGAGTATGTTCAGACCGTTTCTTATTGGTGCGCGTATTATGCAAGTTGTGGCTTAGGCCTGTATTGAGGTGTCATATCATCAGAGTGGTATGTTGGATTTGAGGTAATCGTTGAGGTCACTAATGAATACTAACGAATTTGATTTCATCTTGTTGGAAGGATAATATCGAGGTTGGGCTCGGAATCTACTGTGGTATCAGTCAAAAGGGAACTAACTGGCTTCATGAATGGTTGATCTGTGAAATGGTTACGGTTTATTGCATGTTTCATTTATCGTTGGCAGTATATGAAAGTGTTGAAATAAGACCTTAGTTGATAAGAGGTTTTCTACCGGTATTCGGGTGTTGTGGGCAACTGTTGTGAATAGAAGTTATCGTTTCGAGTGTTTGGGTTATGTAGTATATCATATGATTGCACTTGAGGTTGCAGGTATGGTTATTACAGCTGGTTCGAGCTTATTCTGAGTACAGATGTCAGGTTCTGATCTTGTGTATGATTTCGGAAAGTGCAATATGGTTCTATGGTTTATGGACTAGATGGATTGTGAAATTTTAGCTATGTTGTATTATTAGACCTATGCAATATAGGGTGACGTGGGATCACCCCCAGGTATATGCTTTGTTAGGTCATTCAGCTATTGGTTGGCTTCTAGGACAACTCAGGGTACGTTCGAGGACGAGCGTTTGTTTAAGTTGAGGAGGATGTGACGACCCGACCTGTCGTCTCATCAGAACCGCTTTGTTTCCCCCATTTCCTGCTTTATTATGTTTCATTATCAGTGTCTTGTGTGAACGAGTTGAATTGGGTTAATTTTTGGAAGGAGATGAGAATTTAGTCTCTTTAAGGAAGTCTTGTTTTGGAAAAGTCAACCGGATGTTGACCGATGAGTTAGAGGGCTCGGATGTGGATTTTGACGATTCGGTTAGCTTCGGGGGATGATTTGTGACTTAGGAGTGTGATCGAAAGTGATTTTGGAGGTCCGGTATAGAATTAGGGTTGAATTGGCGAAGTTAGTATTTTGACGAATTCCGGTTGATAGGTGAGATTTTGATCCGAGGGTCGGAATGGAATTCCGAGAGTTGTAGTAGCTTCGTTAGGTGATTTGGGATGTGTGTGCAAAATTTCAGATAATTTGGAGGTGGTTTGGTCTGGTTTTTTATCGAATGCGTGTTTTGGAAGTTTTGGAAGAACTTAGGCTTGAATTCGATGAGAATTGATGATTTTTGTGTTGTTGGATGTGTTTTTATGATTGGAACAAGTTTGAATAACGTTGTAGGATGCATTGGTATTTTTGGTTGAGGTCCCGGGGGCCTCGGGGTAAGTTCGGATGGTTAAACAGAGAGTTCCAAAATTTTTGCATGGTTAAGGTCTGATGATATCTGGTATTTTCACACCTGCGGTTATGGGACTGCAGGTGCGGTCACGCACAAGTGAAGGGAGGATCGCAGAAGCGATATTTGGCCTGGATGTTGTTTCCGCAGAAGCGATGGGGAAGCCGCATATGCGAAGCCGCAGATGCGGGAATGAGGTAGCAGAAGCGGGCCTTGGAACTTTGAGAATTTTTGCAGAAGCGGAAGAAGGCCGCAGAAGCAGAAGTCGCAGAAGCGACAATTGGACTGCAGAAGTGAGATGACTGGACAGATTCATTAATTAGTCTTCTTCGCAAATTTTTGAAAGAGCAACATATTTCACTTCGGACTTGGAGAGTTTTTGGGCGATTTTGAAGAGGGTCTCGAAGGCTTTTATCAGGTATGAATTCTTGGACTTAGAACATGATTTTATGGTGTAAATACATGGATTAAAACTGAATACTCAAGGAGTTAAAGGTCAAAAATGGTGGTATAGGGCTTGAACCTAAGAGAGAGCTTAAATTAGGGATTTGAGAGGTCAAAATGAACTCCGATTCTTGTGATTTTGATATGTATAGACACGTGGCAAGATAAGAAATCCATTGGTGTGAAATTTTCTGAGTTTCGAGAAGTGGGCCCGGGGCTCGGGTTTTCCTAAGTTCGGGAATTTTTGTTGTTTTTTGATTATCTTGATTGGGTTTTGTTCCCTTGGCTTATTATGACAGATTCGTTGTGGTTTTGGTCAGATTCGACGCGCGAGGAGGTCGATTCGAGAGGCAAGGGCATAGCGAGCTAGACTTTTGGCCAGCTTGAGGTGAGTAATAGATGTAAATGATGCTATGAGGGTCCGAAACCCCGTATTTGCACATTGTAGTGCTATATTGAGGTGACTTGCATGCCGGGTAGCGAGCGTAAGGTAGATCACCGTTGGGAATTGTGACTTGGTCCGTCCTGGTAGATGAATATACTGCATATTTGATTGAAATTCATTATTATCATTATAATTTGAGCTGCTTGCTATATTTGGGTTTCGTGCTAGTTGATTTAATCCTTCAGGGATTGTTATTACTAGTTTCTTACCATTTTTACATACTAATGAACTCAGTCCTGGTTTTTAATACTTTTTTGTAAACTCAACCGCCTTTTCTCTCACTTGAAACTTAATTAATATTTTTAAAGGAAGTTTGGGCTAAATATTTCTGTATTGTTGTGCCCGAGGGGCTTATGTGATTTTGGACTGATCATGGATCAGGTTGCGCGCCACAGCGGTACTGTATTGATATTGATATGAGGTCAAGGGCCTGGTTGATGCCATGAGATGGTTTATTATTGTGCTTGGGCCGTAAGGGGCCCCTTCCGGAGTCTGCACACCTCCAGTGAGCGCCGTCGACGATAAATAAATGGAGCAGGCTGCACGCCGCAGCGGGTACTGAAGAGTACCGGTTTATGTGTTGCATTGCATATTTGATTGACATCTAATTATTTATCTGTTGTGGTATTTCCTTAAGCGTTTTCATTGATTTATTGATTTCATGTTGCTGGGTTCGAGTTGTTGTATTTATAGAACTACTTTGTGCTTATTCAGGACTTCTTATTCTCAATCTTTATTTATGTTTATTACTCACTGAGTTGGAAGTACTCACTTTACTTCCTGCACCTTGTGTGCAGATTCAGGTGCACCCACTGAGGCTGAGTGAGACTTTTCTCTATTGAGCATCACATCCGGGAGCATCAAGGTAGCTGCATGACGTCCAGAGTCCTGATCTTTCCCTTTATCCTATTTATTTTTATTCCGCATTTCTTCAGAACATTATGTAGTAGGTTGAAACTCGTTTGTTAGAGGCTCAAACTTGTGACACCGGATCATTTGGGCTGGGAAGTAGTATTTCTATCTGATATTTCGTATGTTATGACTTTATTTTGGATTTCCATTATTAAGACTTAGTAAATTGTCTGTGTTAATTAAATCATGAACTGTGGTTAATTGGTTAAGGGTGTTTAAATGGTCGGACTTGCCTTGCAATGTGTTGGGTGCCATCACGACCAGGGTTGGGGTCGTGACAGTTATAACATACTATCGATATATTAAGTGTAGTCAATAATCTGATATGCAATTGAAAGTCGAGACGTATTTAGCCTACGACATAAGGAAGTCACATTGAACTATCATCACAACAAAATATGTTTTGGGATATTTGAAATATATCCATGACTATAAATTGCACTATAATAAGTATCCTACAGTTATTGAGGGGGTATAGTGATGCAAATTGGATCATCGAATAAACCTAAACTAAATCCACAAGTGGATATATTTTTACAATCAGTGGAGGAACAGTGTTTTGGAAATCATCCAAACAAATGTACATTGCTTCTCTATAATGGAGGCTAAGTTTATAGCCTTAGACAAGCCAGGTGAAGTAGTTGGATGGCTCCGGAATTTCTTGAAGAAATTATATCTTAGCACAAAATATTGGCACCTATATGCATACATTGTGATGGTCAACGACAATAGGAAGGTCCGGGAGCATTATGTATGATGAAAAATCTTGTCATATACGATGAAGACATAAAATTGTGAGGCAACTACTCTCTAGGGGAATTATCATAATTGACAATGTAAAGTCAAGCGATAATGTGTTGGATTCATTTACAAAAGGCCTAACTAGAGAGGTAGTTGAAAGATCATTGAGGGGAATGGGACTATGACCTAGGACAAGTTATTGTGGTAGTAACTCTATCTAGAAGATTGGAGATCCCAAGATCTAGGTTCAAGGAGCTCAAACAAAGTCATTAACGACGGGTCAACATTGTCAAATAGAATTTCGTTTTGGTTCATTCTCCTGATGGGACAATGTTCAATACCAAGGATAAAGCTTTAAGGTTTTTTAATGATTTCTAAGTTTGATTGGGGTATAACAAATAGTGTATCTATGGGATAACACGTTTAGGAATCACCTACGTAAGTGTGAAGTGTTAGCCACTTCAAGGAGAGTTCTGTAAGGCCATATCTCTATGTGACTTATGTGTGACGACCCGGTCATCTCATGATTTACTGCTCCGTTTCTCCCATTTCTGCTTCTTTATGCTTCATTATCCGTGTTTTATGTAATCAAGTTGTTTAGTTTGCACTCAGATTGGATTTGGTAAGAAATGAGACACTTAGTCTCTTTTAAGAAGGTTTAAGTTGAAAAAGTCAACTGGATATTGACTTATGTGTTAGAGGACTCGGATGTGAATTCTGATGGTTCGGTTAGCTTTGGGGGGTGATTTATGACTTAGGAGTGTAATCGGAATTGATTTTTGAGGTCTGGTGTAGAATTAGGCTTGAATTGGCAAAGTTGGTATTTTGCTGAATTCCAGTTGATAGGTGAGATTTTGATCCGAGGGTCAGAATGGAATTCTGAGAGTTGTTGTAGCTTCGTTATGTCATTTGGGATGTGTGTGCAAAATTTTATGTCATTCGGACGTGGTTTGGTTGGGTTTTTTATCGAAAGCATATTTTGGAAGTTTTCAGAAAACTTAGGCTTGAATTCGATGAATTTTGGGTAATTTGATGTTGTTTGAGGTGTTTTGATGGTTGGAGAAAGTTTGAATGAGGTTTTAGGAGGTTTTGGTGCTTTTGGTTGAGGTCCCGGGAGCCTCAGGTGAGTTTCGAGTGGTCAAACGGACCATTTTTGGCTCTGAGGGTTGCAGAAAATGTTGTTCAGATGTTGCAGGGTTTTAAGCCTTCGCGATCGCATAGGAGGAAATTGGAAGGCAGGAATTTCCCTTCGCGTTCACGAAGGAGGGCCTGCATTCACATAAGGTTGGAAGCTAGTGCTTCGCATTCGCAGGAGTGGGGTCGCATTCGCATAGGTCTGGGAAATCAAGCATCGCGTTCGCAGTTAAGGCATCACGTTCGAGTAGAGTATTTTTGAGGTTTTTAAATTTTGCCCTTCGCGTTCGCGAGGGAGTGGCCGCAAACGCAATGGAATATCAGAGCTGGGCAGTGAGTTTATAAAACATTTCATCCGCGATTTTGAGCCATTATTCCTCCATAGCTGAGTATTTTGAGAGCTATTTAAGGGAAATTGAAGAGAGATTCAAGGAGAATTGATTGGAGGTAAGATTTATGAACCTAAAATGTGATTTTATTGTGAAATCTAGCTAGAAATTCATGGAAACTTGAACAAAAAGGGGAAGAACTAGGGCTTGGAATTTTGGAATTTTAAATTGGGATTTGATGGGCCATTTGGACTCCGATTTTGGTGTTCTTTATATGCATAGAGTCGTTGGGTGATAAAGAATCCATTGATGTGAACATTTCTGAGTTTCGAGAAGCGAGACCGGGGCGAGGGTTTTGCTAATTTCGGGATTTTTAATATTGTTCAATTGTTTTCGATTGGGTTTTTTCCCTTAGCATATTGTGACGTATTCGCTCTGATTTTGGTTAGATTCGATGCGCATGGAGTCCGATTCGAGGGGCAAAGGAATCGTGAGCTAGAGTTATATTCGGTTAGAGGTAAGTAATGAATGTAAATGATGTCATGAGGGTTTGAAACCCCGGATTTGCACATCGTAGAGCTATATTGAGGTGAGACACGTGCTTGATGATTAGCGTGGGGTCGTTTACTATTGGGGATTGTGACATAGTCCGTCCCGATTGATGATCTTACCATGTATTTGACTGTAACGTGTTTGTTATCATCATGATTTGGATTGACTATCATATTTGGGCTTCGTACCAACTAATTGAATCCTCCGGGGATTTTTATCACTATTTCCTCACTGTTTTGACTTACTACTCGAACTCAGTCTTACCTTTTTTCCATTGTTTTTCAACTCAGCCACTTTTATTCAGTTTTGTAACTAAAATGATATATTAAATGATGTTTTGGGTTGAGAACTACTTTTTACTAATGCCCGGAGGGCTCATGTGATTTCTGGACTGAGTATGGTCGAGGGCCAGATGTGAGGATACTATCGGATCGGGCTGTGCGCTGCAGCAATGTTATATTGATACTGATATGAGGCCGAGGGCCTAGATTTTGTTGCCACGAGATAGCTTGATATTATGCTTGGGCCGTAAGGGGGCCCTCCCAGAGTCTGCACACCCCCAGTCAGCACCGTCAACGCGATATATAGATCGGGCTGCACGCCGTAGCGATATACGGATTGGGTTGCACGCCGCAGCGGGTACCATATGGCACTGTTATATGTGTTGACTTTCTTTGACTGTCTGTCACTTAACTGCGTACCTATTTTAGAATTTTCTCGGTTTATTGCTTGCGTATTATTTGTCTTATCTGCCGCATTATAGATTACTCTATGTTTTTTGTTATTTCTTATTCTCAGTCATTATTTATGCTTATTACTCACTGGGTCGGAGTACTCACATTACTTCCTGCACCGCATGTGCAGATACAGGCATCGCAGAGTCCGCTCTTGAGTGTTGATCATCCCAGTCCAGGCAGTGATTTGGAGACTACGAGGTAGTTGTTGGCGTCCGCAGCCCCCGTGGCTCCCTTATCTTATAATTTTCGTGTTCTTAGAACTGTTGTATTAGATTTAGTTTTCAGTAGACTTATATCTAGATTTCTTAGTTGTTCATGACTTGTGACACCCCGGTTTGGGTTGTGTCGGGATGGTTTCTTCTATTGTTATTGTTACTTCCGCAAATTTATGGCTACTATATCATGTTTAATAACTGTTTCTGGTATGTCACTGCTTAAAAGAGGTGTTCTATTTTGGTCTGGCTGGCCTTGCCTTTACGAGAGGCGCCATCACGATCGCGTTCGGGAATTTAGGTCGTGATATGTTGGTATCAGATCCTAGGTAACTAGGTCTCACGAGTCATGAGCGAGTTTAGTAGAGTCTCACGGACCGGTACAGAGATGTCTGTATTTATCCTCAAGAGGCTGCAGAACCTTTTAGGAAATACTTCATATTCTTGAAATTGTTGTTGTGCGACCTTATTGATCCGAGTACTAAACTTCTATTATTTTATTCTCTCATAGATGGTGAGGACGTGAGCTACCGAATGAGATGGACGACTACCAGTGCCACCCACTAAGGCCACCTGAGGCCATGGACGCGGTCGTGGTCGTGGGAAAGGCAGATCAATGAGGGCAGCCTCTGTTGATCCACCAGCTGCCCCAGCTCCGGATCAGACTCTAGCAGCACCAGTTTAGGCACCAGTTGTGCCCCGTGATTTCGGGTCTTCAGGAGATCTTGGCACAGATTTTGTCAGTTTGCACTGGCCTGGCTTAGGCAGTTTCAGCCACCACAGCTTCAGCTAGTTCACAGGCCGGGGGAGGCAATCAGACCCCCGCTACTCACACACCTGAGCAGGTAGTGCAGGGACTACAGACATCGGGGGCACCTCCAGCCCAACCGGTTGCACCAGCTCAGGAGTTCATTGTACTGGCTATGCCAGATGATGAGCAGCATAGTCTTGAGAGGTTTGGTAGACTCCAACCTCCGTCATTCAGTGGTGCTGAGGGCGAGGAAACCCAAGGTTTTCTAGATAAGTGTCAGTGGATGCTCCGTACGGCAGGGATTCTTGAGTCCAGTGGTATGGCATTTACCACATTTCGGTTTACTGGGGCTGCCTTTACTTGGTAGGAGGATTTTGAGAGGCGTAGGCCTGTCGATGTAGCACCCATTTCTTGGCAGCAGTTCTCCACTCTCTTCTTGGAGAAGTATGTACTGCAGTCTCACAGAGATGAGTTGCGTAGTCAGTTTGTCACGACCCCAGTTCGCACTCTGTGAACATGTCGTGACGGCACCTAGTCCCTATAACTAGGTAAGCCTAACAATGCAGAAAACAACATAACTTGCGGAATAATTTATTTAAAACTGAACAACTAAAAGAAAACTGTATAAAAATACCACTCGGCATATACCACTCAATAATGCAGAAATCTACAATATCACCCCAAAACCCGAAAACTCACGGGAACACAAGCTAACGAAAAGCAATACACGACTCTAACTCCAGAATGTCTAAAGCAAAAGTACAAAAAGAAGGCTAAATACTATAGATAGAGTAAAGAAGGAGACCCTTCAATCTGCGGACGCTGCAGATGTACCTCGAAGTCTCCATAGCTCTCCCTACCTTAAGGATAGTGCGCCTGAGATGAAGTACCTGGATCTGTACATGAAAAACATGCGCAGAAGGGGCATGAGTACACTACAGCGGTACTTAGCAAGTGCCAAGCCTAACCTCGGTTGGGTAGTGACGAGGAAGGTCAGGGCCCTATTGAGATAAAACAAAATAAATGATAGGATAAGGAAAAACAGTATAGATAAAGTCTACAGTGAGAATCTAAACAGGATAAAAAAGGAATGCGGTACTAGAAGGCAGAAACAAGACAATACAAGGAAGTGTTGCTCACAACAGGAATGATAACCGGGGATCTCTTGGTATCCCGAGGATCTCTTAGTATCCTCACCGTATACAAGAAGGATCTCTTTTTATTCTCAATAGCAATTCGGGGATCTCTTGGTATCCTCAATAGCAATTCGAGGATCTCTTGGTATCCCGAGGATCTCTTGGTATCCTCAATAGCAATTTGGGGATCTATTAGTATCCCAAGGATCTCTTGGTTTCCTCAATAGCAGTTCGAGGATCTCTTGGTATCCCGAGGATCTCTTGGTATCCTCAATAATTATATAAATACATGTGCCAAGGATCTCTTGGAATCCCGCACTCTCAGTCCAGAACATATCGTGTGCAGGGGATCTCCCAGGGTGCCGTCCCGTAGTCCCAAATTTAAAACATACAATATCAGCTCAAACAAAAAATAAAAATACTAAACTTTGAACAAGTAATAGAAAATTCTAGCCTAACATGCTTCATGGAGTATAAACAAGACAGTTTAAGCAAATAGGCAAGTAAGTCAACTAAACATGCTTCTCTAAGCTAACACAGGAAGCGCTTACAATTAGGATAAACAGATAAGCAAGAAAACTCAATTGAAATACTTCAAGTAAAAATGGATTTTTCAACAATTAGCTCAAGTACGCGCTCGTCACCTCACGTACAAGGCATCCAAATATCAAATATTATGTCCTAAGGGAAAAAGGTCCCCCACACAAGGTTAGGCAAGCCACTTACCTCAAACCGGCTCCGAAATCAACACGAAGCCACACCTTTGCTACGAGCATACGACTCCAAATGGCCCAAATCTATTCATTTCAATTACATCTCGTAACTAACATCTCAAGCAACTGATTCTACTATTTAGTTTAAAGCTAAGACGCGAATTTAGGTAAAATAACTAAAACGCCCCTCAGGCAAATGTGGTCAAAACCCAAGGTTCGAACCAAAACCCGGTTACCCATTCCCCCACGAACCCAAATATATAATATTTTTTGAAATCGGACCTCAAATTGAGGTCCAAATTCCCAATTTTAGAAAAACCTAGGTTCTACCCAAAACTCCCAATTTCGCTCATAAAAATCATTGATTTTAAGTGGAAAACATGTTAAATGATGTTAATAATTTAAGGAATTAAGAAAAAATCAACTTACAAATGATTTGGAAGAAGTTTTGTCCTTGAAAAATTGCCTATAGAGTTTGGGTTTTGAAAGAATGGTGAAAATTCAACGAAGTATAAAATTTGATGAGCCTTAGATGTGGGAATTGCGAACTGGGGTTCGCAATTGTGAACCCCGACCAAATGTAGGAATTGCGAACAATAGTTCGCATTTGCGAACCATGAGCATAACTGGGGACTTTGCATTTGCGAACAGAAGTGTCGCATTTGCGAAAGTCCAGCTCTTGCATTTGCGATGCAGTGATCGCATTTGCGATCCCTGAACAAAGTGAGTACCTTCGCATTTGCGAATATTTCTTCGCATTTGCGAGCCAGGCTTCGCAAGCAGTTCAGATCATACCAGCAATTTTCCAAGTTCAAAAATGCACTCCGTGGTCTATCCAAAACTCACCCGAGCCCTCGGGGCTCCAAACCAAATATACACACAACCTTAAAAACATCCTACGGACTTACTCGCACGATCAAATCGCCAAATTAACATCATATACATCGAATCAAGCCTCAAAAATCATGATTTCTTCCAAATTTTCATAAAACATCGAATTTCCATTTTAAGTCCGAAACACGTCAAACGATGTCCGTTTTCAACCAAACTTCACAGAAAGTGCTTAAATCATATATAAGACTTGTACCAGGTGCTGGAACCAAAATACGGGCCCGATACCATAGTCTTCTAATCAAATTCCATTTCCAATTTTCCTTAATTATTTCCTCAAAACACTTTCGCACAAAAATTCATTTCTCGGACTTGGGACCTCAAAATTCGATTCCGAGCATACGCCCAAGTCCCATATTTTCCTACGGACCCTCCGGGACCGACAAATCATGGGTCCGGATCCGTTTATCTGAAGTGTTGACCGAAGTTAAATCTATTTCTTTTAATATCAAAATTTAGAATTTTTCTCACAAAATTCATATTTAAACTTTCTTGCTACTTGCCCAGACTATGCACGCAAATCGAGGTAACCCTAGATAATGTTTTCAAGGCCTCGGAAGTACAGAATGGGTAAGAAAACAAGTGATGACCCCTTAGGGTCGTCACATTCTCCACCATTAAAATAACCGTTCGTCCTCGAACGGACAAAAGAAAGAAGTACCTGAGTCGGTATGAGGATAACGGCTCCGCATATCAGACTCGAAATCCCAAATGGACATCGGTATCACTGAAATGCACTTCAACCAAAACTTATGAAATTTCTTTCAAAATGCTACTTTCCATAACATGCGCCAAAATGCTCCCTGGTCACCCAAAACCCTATCCAGGCATATGCCCGAGTCCGAAATCATCATACGAACCTGCTGGAACCTTCAGATCCCGATTCCGAGGTCGTTTACTCAAAATTTCAATCCTAGTTAATTCTTTCAACTTTAAGCTTCTGAAATGAGAATTCTCTTCCCAAATCAACTCTGAACTTCCCGAAACTTAATTCCAGCCACGCGTACAAGTCATAATACCTGAAATGAAGCTGTTCATGGCCTCAAACTGCTGAACAATGCGCTAAATCTCAAAACGATCGGTCGGGTCGTTACATTCTCTCCCAGTTGAACATACGTTCGTCCTCGAACGTGCTGAGAACTACATGGAAGTAGTCTAGAATCATTGTTTAACTTCTCATGCACCTTCCCGCGCTACCACAACTCAGTTGAGCACATCAGCTCGATCAATTCTGGAGATATTCCCTTTTATTCAAGCAAATAAGCCTTAAAGCCCAATTCCAACATCCGAAATTCTATGCCCGACATGTTTCCAACATAAGATCACTGTATCAATCACTACACGATGTTCCCAAATATGGATGCATAACTTTGCTAAATTCACACCTAGCATCACTTTAGTTACCGCAACCACAATAACATTTTTTGATCGACTTAGTCAAAATTTTCACGAATCTGATGCGCCCATTACACCCCATAACATACACAGGTCTTACTCTAACTGTTACAATGCCGTCACAATGGAAGAAATGTGTAGAAATTCATAATTGACTGCCGAGTCAACCAATCATTGAGTCTATACTCCTGACAAGAAATATTACCTCATTCTGAACCAAATAATGATCTTTACTCCTTAATATATTTAACGTAATCAGATTGCATTGATCTTAAATCCAACAATCTCGTCTTACCCAGTATGAACTGCTCAGGCAATAAGCCACCCTAACATGACCAAAAGTCTCATATGATGCCACAATGTGCCGATAGGCTACCGATAAAAATATGATACAAAAAGGAAAGTGAACTCTGAAAGGAAATTTCAATTACCCTACTCGCGAATCATACATGAGACGCGGGCGCACAGCTAATATGAGCTTCCTTCAGAAAATAGGAAACAGAACATAATAAACAGATATGGGCAACCGTACTGAACATCACACTGTTGCGGTGTGCAACCCGATCCGACCAATCATAACCATGGAGGCGTGCCACCTGATCCTAATAACATACCCATGGTGGCGTGACACCCGATCCACACATGGGACTCACATAAGGAGATGTATATCAAGATAAATTGCCATTACAACAAAATACTAAATAGCAATCATAAACACACTAAGTGCATAATACCATTCCTTGGGGAGACATATGACGTTATCATCCACAAACTCGAGCACAACTGAAGTGCGATATATGGTCTGAATCTCAAAAGCCATCCTGCTCATATAACCTCACCTCTATGCAGAACCTCAACACATAAGAAATTCACCAAGCCACCTCAAAACTCGCACGATGCAATACATCATTACATGAAATAGCTGACAACGAAATAACACCCCGACTCCCTTCCATAAGGAGCGTATTGCTGAGATGAACACATCTGGCCTGATATAAGCCCATGTTCACATTTAAATCAATCCACTGACCTCAAGCCGATTTCTAATTGCACCAACTAGGCTAATAACCTTTCAAAGGTCCATAATAACTCCTCTTTTCTTATAACACATAAGAACAACCCTCATAATCGGAGCGAACCTCCACAGTCCATAACCCAATAAACAGAGTGCCCTTCAGGCATAAATTCCCAAATTAATGATATTACCAAAATCCCCATACTTGGTTTAAATCTTTAATCAATCAAGTGACTACATGTCAAACTTATACAAATCTTCCTGTGGAACACACTCCCACAACCTTCCGAAATGAATAACGGGTCCGCACATCCAAACCGCCGGCCGCACTAACGCTGTAAAGCGATCAAGAATCCTTAACCAGGGTGCAAAGCTTTTTTTTTTCACAAAACACCGATCTCGGGTGATACTAACGACAATACCAAATCACTTTAAACATCGAAACTCCTTTCCTGCTCATCCGAGCTCGTGACATCCTTGTCAGCACCGAACTGCAACCTTGATCCTCACTTCAAATTCCATACCACTCACTGCAACCAATGTGCCAATAAAAGCTTTTCACTGGACTCACTTCAGGAGAACCATAGCAACACACAGGTAAATTCTCATAACCGTAGTATAGGAAAACATCTAAAAAGCCACCATAGCCCTTCCGGGATCCTCCTACACATAATAGGCCATAATAGAAGAATGCTTCTGAACAACATTAATTACGGCGACCAACAAGCCTCACACGTACGGCCACAAATCACATGCATAACTCGATCACGCTGAACGAAATGACCTCTACCACCAATACGCGAACTCAACTATGGTTAACCAATATATCTTCCTTTGATTTACCCCGATTGCCTTAGTAATAACAATAACTCCTTTCAACACATAACACACTCCATCCGCACTTACCCCGAGTGACCTGGAACCGCGAGACCATGCTGTCTCAAATCCCATGAACCATATCATACCTTCTTTGTGTGCACATTTGCACCCTCAACTAATATGCCCATTCTGCTAATCCTTCTACAAATCCGAAGTCCTTTCTCGTCTTTCTCTCAAGTTGTACACCGCAAGTCAAAACATCATAGGACATTCTGGGCCTCCACTCATAAGCATGCTGTAAAAGCTTGATTCTTAACTGTACTTATAGGCTCGAAATCATTAGGCACCATGCTTTACCTCTTTTTGAATCCATTAGGACCGTTGCTGAGAGCCACCCGCTCTGACTTGGTCCCGAATGTAATCAACTCCATAAATCTTATAACATATGAATACCCTCTCAATGAGGCACCCGGCGGAATCACTCCCCTCGAAACTCGCATCCATACAAGGCATAAGTCCTGAATCCTTCCCCAAGTATAAACATGAGCCATTAAGGCCAACCATAGCACCCTTTAACAATTCGTTTGCTCAAATTACCACTTATATTCTTTTCCCGTAGCCGAATAACCTAGAAGTATGCTAACAACCTGAAAACCTTGAAAGTGGTTAACCATGCAACACAATCATAGGCGGTGGGACTCTCCTACTTAGCTTAAAGCCACTATTACACAACTCTGGAGTTCACCACGATTCTTAATCTCTTATTAACATAACCTTGTGCAACCAACCACCAAAAGTCTCGATATCTTACTGTAGAAACCCCCTTTTTATACTCTGAATCATTAACAACATTCGCTCGACCGATCCTTTCGCTGTATAACCAATAGAATTCTTCATAGAAGCCTCGCCAACCACGCGACCGCTAACCTGCTCGTAGGAATAACCCACCTGTAAAAATCACTCCTCGGCATCTTCCAACGCTGCTGCATGGGGTACAATCACCATGACATCAACAACCCATCCTAAGTCCGAGCTCACTCTCCATCTGAACAAGTCCATTCACCCTCGTGGACATCAATTAAATGTGTGGCAATATTCTTCCAATTCAAAGTTTTGTCGTATCCTTCTTCATTCAAGAAGCTCCTTCCCGTTATATCAAATCTCCTGCCGTATAATAGCTCATACTTCTAATTAAATTCGTAGACCCCAATCACTAATCACTAATATTCTCAAATCACTCCAAACTCTCCTTAAGGTATGCGGTCATCCCACTGCAAAGACCATATGCAACTCCGCCACTCTCCCACATTGGCGGAGCTCATCCCCTTAATCGACTACTCAACACTTGGCCTCTTATACTTGGCCTCCTAGAAATTTTAGCCACCACCTGACACTTCCCATATGTCTTTACTCATCCTTTGTTGCTCAACCGCTTCCTTAAATAAAATCTATCTTCATGGCACTTGAACCCACAATTGCTACTAACTTTAAACCCTTCTAAAGGTCATCTTTCTCAAGTAGCACATGTCCACACCATTTGTGAGAGAATAGAAGGCAGAAGTTTAGGATTGTGATGTCAAAAATCTCACACGACAGGGAATCAAATGACGTGAAATTTTCCTAACGGTTACGTAGCCTCTCGTAGATAAGTACAGACGTCTACGTACCGATCAGCGAGACTCTAATAAATCGGGTTGTGTTCCATGACTCCTATGAACCTAGAGCTCTGATACCAACTTGTCACGACCCCAGTTTGTCCTCCGTGAACATGTCATGATGGCACCTAGTCCCTATAACTAGGTAAGCCTAACAATGCGGAAAATAACATAACTTGCGGAATAATTTATTTAAAACTAAACAACTAAAAGAAAACTGTATAAAAAGGCCACTTGGCATATACCACTCAATAATGCAGAAGTCTACAATATCACCCCCAAAACTCGGAAACTCACGGGAACACAAGCTAACAGAAAGTAATACACGGCTCTAACTCCAGAATGTCTAAAGAATAAGTATGAAAAGAAGTCTAAATACTACAGATAGATTAAAGAAGTAGACCCTTCAATCTACGGACGCTGCAGATGTACCTCGAAGTCTCCGAAGCTCTCCCTGCCTCAAGGATAGTGCACCTGAGATGAAGTACCTGGATCTGCACATGAAAAACATGCACAGAAGGGACGTGAGTACACCACAGCGGTACTCAGAGAGTACCAAGCCTAACCTCGGATGGGTAGTGACGAGGAAGGTCAGGGCCCTACTGAGATAAAATAAAATAAATGATGGGATAAGGAAAAATAGTATAGATAAAGTCTACAGCGAGAATCTAAACAGGATAAATAAGGAATGTGGTACTAGAAGGCAGAAACAAGACAATACAAGGAAGTGCTGCTCAGAACAAGAATGATAATCGGGGATCTCTTGGTATCCCGAGGATCACTTAGTATCCTCACTGTATACACAAGGGATCTATTGGTATCCTTAATAGCAATTCGGGGATCTCTTGGTATCCTGAGGATCTCTTAGTATCCTCAATAGCAATTCGAGGATCTCTTGGTAGCCTCAATAGCAATTCGGGGATCTCTTGGTATCTCGAGGATCTCTTGGTATCCTCAATAGCAGTTCGGGGATCTCTTGGTATCCCGAGGATCTCTTGGTATCCTCAATAGTTATATAAATACCTGTTCTAGAAATCTCTTGATATCCCGCACTCTTAGTCTAGAACATATCACGAGCAGGGGATCTCCCGGGGTATCATTCCATAGTCCCAAATTTAAAACATACAATATCAGCTCAAACAAACAAGAAAAATACTAAACTCGGAACAAGTATAGAAAATTCTAGCCTAACATACTTCATGAAGTACAAACAAGATAGCTTAAGCAAATAGGCAAGTAAGTCAACTAAACATGCTTCTGTAAGCTAACACAGGAAGAGCTTACAATTAGGATAAACAGATAAGCAAGAAAACTCAATTGAAATACTTTAAGTAAAAATTGATTTTTTAACAATTAGCTCAAGTACGCACTCGTCACCTCACGTACGAGGCATCCAAATATCAAATATCATGCCCTAAGGGAAAAAGGTCCCCCACACAAGGTTAGGCAAGCCACTTACCTCAAACCGGCTCTGAAATCAACTCGAAACCACACCTTTGCCATGAGTATCCAACTCCAAATGGCCCAAATCTATTCGTTTCAATTACATCTCATAAATAACATCTCAAGCAACTGATTCTACTATTTAGTTTAAAACTAAGACCCAAATTTAGGTAAAATGACCAAAATGCCCCTCAGGCCAGTGGTCAAAATACGAGGTTCGAACCAAAACACGGTTACCCATTCCCCCACGAACCCAAATATATAATTTGTTTTGAAATCGGACCTCAAATTGAAGTCCAAATCCCCAATTTTAGAAAAACCTAGGTGCTATCCAAAACCCCCAATTTCACCCATGAAAATTATTGATTTTAAGTGGAAAACATGTTAAATGGTATTAATGATTGAAGGAATTAAGTAAAAATTAACTTACAAATGATTTGGAAGAAATTTTGTCCTTGAAAAATCGCCTATGGAGTTTGGGTTTTGAAAGAATGGTGAATATTCGACTAAGTATAAAATTTGCTGAGCCTCAGATGTCGGAATTGCGAAATAGGGTTCGCAATTGCGTACCCCGACCAAATGTGGGAATTGTGAATAATAGTTTGCATTTTCGAACCATGAGCATAACTGGGGACTTCGCATTTGCGAACAGAAGTGTCGCATTTGCGGAAGTCCAGCTCTCGCATTTGC
This sequence comes from Nicotiana glauca, assembly GCA_026770625.1. Classification (NCBI taxonomy): domain Eukaryota; kingdom Viridiplantae; phylum Streptophyta; class Magnoliopsida; order Solanales; family Solanaceae; genus Nicotiana; species Nicotiana glauca. The sequence goes on along the minus strand of MU786735.1, from coordinate 52,622 downwards.
GATGCAGTGATCGCATTTGCGATCCCTGAACAAAGTGAGTACCTTCACATTTGCGAATATTTCTTCTCATTTGCGAGCCAGGCTTCGCAAATGCGATCACTGGCCAGATCATACCAGCAACTTTCCAAGTACAAAAATGCACTCCATGGTCTATCCAAAACTCACCCGAGCCCTCCGGGCTCCGAACCAAATATACACACAACCTCAAAAATATCCTACGGACTTACTCGCACGATCAAATCGCCAAATTAACATCATTTACATCGAATCAAGCCTCAAAACTTATGATTTCTTCCAAATTTTCATAAAACATCATATTTCCATTTTAAGTCCGAAACACGTCAAACGACGTCCGTTTTCAACCAAACTTTACAGAAAGTGCTTAAATCATATATAAGACTTGTACCGGGCGCTGGAACCAAAATACGGGCCCGATACCATAGTCTTCTAATCAAATTCCATTTCCAATTTTCCTTAATTATTTCCTCAAAACAATTTCGCACAAAAATTCATTTCTCGGACTTGGGACCTCAGAATTCGATTACGAGCATACGCCCAAGTCCCATATTTTCCTACGGACCCTTGGTACTGTCAAATCATGGGTCCAGGTCCGTTTATTCGAAATGTTGACCGAAGTTAAATCTATTTATTTTAATATCAAAATTTGGCATTTTTTCACAAAATTCATATTTAAGCTTTCCGGCTACGCGCCCGGACTGCGCATGCAAGACGAGGAAACCCTAGATGAAATGTTCAAGGCCTCGAAAGTACAGAATGGGTAAGAAAACAAGTGATTTAGGGGGATATGACTGTGACCCAGTATGAGATGAGGTTTTCTGAGTTGGCTCGTCATGCCACCTGGATGATTCCATCAGATCGCGAAAGGAGGAGATTCGTGGATGGCCTTAACTCCGTATTTTTATGACTAGAGAGAGAGTATTGGGTGCTACGTTCAAGGAGGTGGTTGATATTGCCCGTGAGATTGAGACGTTCGCCATCGGGAGCAAGAGGAGAGGGAGGACAATAGGCCTCGAGGATTGGGTAGTCAGAGCGGTGCTCTTCGAGGGGCCAGTTCCAGCATGGTAGAGTTTGCTCTTTCAGGCCTTCTCAGTCGGCCCGTCTAGAGTATCGTGGTGTATCTTCAAGTCGTGGTCATCATGGGTCTCAGGAGGGCCAGCCTTCACTCAGCGCCCTCCCAGCTCAGAGTTCACCTCATGCCCCATCAGCTCAGCGTTCTTCTGCATTGAGTGTATCAGCTAGCCACTTTGGTTCTAAAGGTTCCCTTCAGTCCCCATCTCCACCATCGGGGAGTTGTTATGAGTGCGGAGAGTTTTGATATATGAGGAGGCAGTGCCCTCGACTTTGTAGTGGTCAGCTTTAGTAGAGGGATCAGCCCTCGGCTTCTGCTCCAGTTACTTCACCACCCGCCCAGCTAGCTAAGGGTAGAGATTATGCAACGAGGGGTCTCACCAGAGAGGGAGGTCGATTGGGCGGTGGCTAAGCTCGTTTCTATGCTATTCCAGGTAGGAAAGATGCCATTATTTCAGATGCTATCATTACAGGTTTCAGTCTGCCACAGAGATGCTTCTGTATTATTTGATCCCGATTCTACCTATTCTTATGTGTCCTCATACTTTTCTCATTATTTGGGTACGCCACGGGAGTTTTTTAATTTACCTGTTCATGTATCTACCCCGGTGGGCGATACCGTTGTTGTGGACCATATGTACCGATCATGTGTTGTGACTATTGGGGGTCTGGAGATCTAAGTTGATCTATTGCTCTTGAGCATGGTGGATTTTGATGTCATTTTGGGCATGGATTGGTTATCTCCGTTTCATGCTATTCTAGAATGTCATGCTAAGACAGTCACTTTGGCTATGCCAGGTGTACCGCGGATCGAGTAGCATGGTATGACTGGTTATGTTCCTAGTATAGTGATCTCTTTCTTGAAGGCCCGACATATGGTTGGAAAGGGTTTTCTTTCTTACCTAGCATTTATGAGGGATGTTATAGCTGAGACTCATGGTATTGATTCTGTTCCAATGGTGCGGGATTTTCCCGATATGTTTCCTGTAGACCTGCCGGGCACGCCACCAGACAGGGATATTGATTTTGGTATTGACTTGATGTCGGGCACTCAGCCTATTTATATTCTGCCATATCATATGGCACCAGCAGAGTGAAAGAATTGAAGGAGCAGCTTCAGAAACTCCTAGATAAGGGGTTCATTCGTCCTAGTATGTCACCTTGGGGTGCGCCGATTCTGTTTGTGAAGAAGAAGGATGGCACAATGAGAATGTGCATTGATTACAGGTAATTTAACAAGGTAACAATTAAGAACAAGTATCCCCTGCCTCACATTGATGATTTATTTGACCAACTTTAGGGAGCGACGGTGTTCTCTAAGATTGATCTCCGTTCGGGCTATCACCAGTTAAAGATTAGGGATTCAGATATTCTTAAGACAACTTTCACGACCAGATATGGTCACTATGAGTTCCAGGTTATGTCTTTTGGGATGACCAATGCCCCAGCAGCATTCATGCATCTGATGAACAATGTGTTCTGGCCTTATCTTGATCTGTTTGTTATAGTCTTCATTGATGAAATTTTTGTATATTCGCGTAGTCAGGAGGATCACGCGGAGCATTTGAGGCTTGTTCTGCATCAATTGAGGGAGGAGAAGCTTTATGCAAAGTTCTCCAAGTGTGAGTTTTGGCTCAAGTCAGTGGCATTCTTAGGGAACGTGGTGTCCAGTGAGGGGATTCAGGTTGATCCAAATAAGATAGAGGCGGTGCAGAGTTGGCCCAGACCATCCTCAGCCACAGAGATTCGTAGTTTTCTTAGTTTGGTAGGCTATTATCGCCGGTTTGTTTAGGGATTCACATCTATCGCATCGCCCTTGACCAAGTTGACTCAAAAGAGTACTCCATTTGTATGGTTGGACGAGTGTGAGAATAGCTTTCAGAAGCTCAAGACAGCCTTTACCACAGCTCCAATATTGGTTTTTCCATCAGCTTTAGGTTCATATATCGTGTATTGTGATGCTTGAAGAGTTGGGATTGGTTGTGTATTAATGCAGGAGAGTAGAGTTATTGTTTATGCTTCCCGTCAGTTGAAGCCCCATAAGAAGAACTACCTTGTTCATGATTTGGAGTTGGCTGCCATAGTTCATGCATTGAAGATTTGGAGGTATTACTTCTATGGCATATCTACAAAGGTATTCACCGATCATCGTAGTTTTTAGCATTTGTTCAAGCAAAAGGATCTTAATTTGAGGCAGTGGAGATGGTTGGAGTTGCTTAAGGATTATGATATCACCATATTGTATCATCCGGGAAAGGCCAATGTAGTGGCTGATGCTTTGAGCTGGAAGACAGTGAGTATAGGGAGTTTGGCATATATCCCAGTTGGGGAGAGACCTCTTGCGGTTGATATTCAGGATTTGGCCAATCGGTTCGTGAGGTTGGATATTTCAGAGCCCAGTCGGGTGTTAGCTTGTGTGGTATCTCGGTCTTCTTTATATGATCACATCAGAGAGCTTTAGTATGATGATCCGCATTTGCTTGTCCTTAGGGACAGAGTTCAGCATGATGATGCTAGAGATATGACCATTGGTGATGATGGAGTGTTGAAGATACAGGGCTGGATCTATGTGCCCAATATGGATGGACTTAGAGAGTTGATTCTGGAAGAGGGCCATAGCTTGCGGTATCCATCCATCCGGGTTCCACGAAGATGTATCAGGAACTTAGACAACATTATTAGTGGCGGAGAATGAAGAAAGATATTGTGGGGTTTGTAGCTTGGTGTCTCAATTGTCAGTAGGTGAAATATGAGCATCAGAGACCGGTTGGATCGCTTCAGCAAATGGTTATTCCCGAGTGGTAGTGGGAGAGGATCACTATGGATTTTGTTACAGGACTCCCACGGACTTTGAAGAAGTTTGATGCTATTTGGGTGATTGTACACAGGCTGACCAAGTACGCGCACTTCATTCCTATCTATACTACTTATTCTTCAAAGCGGCTAGCAGAGATATATATTCGGGAGATTGTTCAGTTGCATGGTGTCCCAGTTTCCATCATATCAGATCGGGGCACTTAGTTCACTTCCTAGTTTTGGAAGTCTATTCAGCGAGAGTTGGGTACCCAGGTGCAGTTGAGCACAGCTTTTCACCCTCAGACGGACGGGCAGTCCGAGCGCACCATTCAGATATTAGAGGATATGCTACGCACCTGTGTTATTGATTTCGGGGGGTCATGGGATCGGTTTCTACCACTTACAGAGTTTGTTTATAACAACAGTTACCAATCGAGTATTCAGATGGCTCCATATGAGGCTTTGTACGGGAGGCGGTATTGATCTTTGGTTGGTTGGTTCGAGCCCTGTGAGGCTAGGCTATAGGGGCGGATTTGGTTCGGGATGCTTTAGATAAAGTAAAGGTAATTCAGGAGAGACTTTGTATGGTACAGTCGAGGCAGAAGAGTTATGCGGACAGGAAGGTTCGAGTTGTATCCTACATGGTTGGTGAGAAGATCCTGTTCAAGGTTTCACCCACGAAGGGAGTTATGAGATCCGGAAAGAAAGGGAAGTTTAGTTCGCGGTTCATTAGGCCTTTTGAGGTACTTCAGAGGATTGGCGAGGTGGCTTATAAGCTTGACCTGCCACCTATCTTGTCGAGTGTGCATCCCATTTTCCATGTTTCAATGCTCTTGAAGTATATTGGAGACCCGTCCCATGTTCTGGATTTCAGTATGGTTTAGTTGGAGGGTAATTTGACATATGCAACTGAACACGGAAGTTGAGGTCAAAGGATGTAGCTTCAGTGAAGGTGCAATGGAGAGGTCGGCCCATAGAGGAACGGGAGATGCGGATCAGGTATCCTCACCTATTTGAGGCTTCAAGTATGTTTCTTGACTCGTTCGAGGACGAACGTTTGTTTAAGTTGGGGAGGATGTGATGACCCAGCCAGTCGCCTCATGAGTTACCGCTCCGTTTCCCCCATTTTTGCTTCTTTATGCTTCATTATCCGTGTTTTATGTGATCAAGTTGTTTAATTTGCGTTCGGATTGGATTTGGTAAGAAATGAGAACTTAGTCTCTTTTAAGAAGGTTTAAGTTGGAAAAGTCAACCGGATGTTGACTTATGTATTGGAGGACTCTGATGTAAATTTCGATGGTTCAGTTAGTTTTGTGATGTGATTTATGACTTAGGAGTGTGATCGGAATTGGTTTTGGAGGTCCGGTGTAGAATTAGGCTTGAATTGGCGAAGTTGGTATTTTGGCGAATTCCAGTTAATAGGTGAGATTTTGATCCGAGGGTCAGAATGGAATTCCGAGAGTTGTTGTAGCTTCGTTATGTCATTTGGGATTTATGCACAAAATTTCAGGTCATTCGAACATGGTTTGGTTAGGTTTTTTATCGAAAGCATATTTCAGAAGTTTTTAGAAAACTTAGGCTTGAATTCGATGAATTTTGGGTAATTTGATATTGTTTGAGGTATTTTGATGATTGGAGCAAGTTTGAATGAGGTTTTAGGAGGTGCTAGTACTTTTGGTTGAGGTCTCGTGGGCCTCGTTTGAGTTTCGGGTGGTCAAACGGACCATTTTTGGCTTTGAGAGTTGCAGAAAATGCTATTCAGATGTTGCAGGGTTTTAAAACTTTGCGATCACGTAGGGTCCATCGCAATCGCGTAGGAGGAAATTGGAAGGCAAGAAATTTGCCCTTCGCGTTCGCAAAGGAGGGCCCATGTTCGCATAAGGTTGGAAGCTAGTGCTTCGCGTTCGAATGAGTGGGGTCGCGTTTGCATAGGTCTGGGAAATCAAGCATCGCGTTCACGTAGAGTTTTTTTTGAGGTTTTTAAATTTTTCCCTTCGCGTTCGCGAGGCAGTGGTCGCGAACGCGATGAAGGAATATCCGAGCTGGGCAGTGAGTTTATAAAATATTTCATCCTCGATTTTGAGCCATTATTCCTCCATAGCTGAGTATTTTGAGAGCTCTTTGAGGGAAATTGAAGAGGGATTCAAGGATAATTGATTGGAGGTAAGATTTATGAACCTAAAACGTTATTCTATTGTGAAATCTAGCTAGAAATTCATGGAAGATTGAACAAAAAAGGGAAGAACTAGGGCTTGGAATTTTGAAATTTTAAATTGGGATTTAAGGGGTCATTTGGACTCCGATTTTGGTGTTCTTTATATGCATAGACTCGTGGGAAGATAAGGAACCTGTTGATGTAAAAAATTTTGAGTTTTGAGAAGCGGGCCCGGGGCTTGAATTTTGCTAATTTCGGTATATTTGATATTTTTCAATTGTTTTCGCTTGGGTTTTATTCCCTTAGCATATAGTGACGTATTCGCTATAATTTTGGTTAGATTTGACGCGCATGAAGGCCGATTTGAGGGGCAAAGGCGTCGTATGCTAGAGTTGTATCCGGTTCGAGGTGAGTAATGAATGTAAATGATGTCCTGAGGGTTTGAAACCCCGGATTTATACATCGTAGTGCTATATTGAAGTGAGACACGCGCTTGATGATGACTGTGGGGTTGTTTACTATTGGGGATTGTGACTTGGTCCATCTCAGTCGATGATCTTACTGTGTATTTGATTGTAACTTGTTTGTTATCATCATGATTTGGATTGATTGTCATATTTGGGCTTCATGCCAACTAATTGAACCCTCCGGGGATTTTTATCACTATTTCCTCACTGTTTTGACTTACTACTCGAACTCAGCCATACCGTTTTTCCATTATTTTACAACTCAGCCACTTTTATTCGCTTTTGAAACTAAAATAATATATTAAATGATTTTTTGGGTTGAGAACTAATGTTTTATTAATGCCCGAGGGTCTCATGTGATTTCTGGACTGAGTATGACGGAGGGCCAGATGTGAGGATACTATGGGATCGGGTTGCGTATCGCAGAAGTGTTATACTGATACTGATATGAGGCCGAGGGCCTAGATTTTGATGCCACGAGATGGCTTGATATTGTGCTTGGGCTGCAAGGGGCCACTCCCGGAATCTGCACACCCCCAGTGAGCGCCGTCGACGAGATATATGGATCGGGCTGCACGCCGCAGCGATATACAGATCGGACTGCACGTCGCAGCGGGTACCATATGGCACTGTTATATGTGTTGAATTTCTTTGATTGTCTGTCACTTAGTTGCGTACCTGTTTTAGAATTATCATATCTCGCTATCATTGGTTTATTGCTTGCGTATTATTTGTCTTATCTGCCGCATTATAGATTACTCTGTATTTTTCGTGATTTCTTATTCTCAGTCATTATTTATGCTTATTACTCACTGGGCCGGAGTACTCACATTACTCCCTGCATCGTGTGTGCAGATAAAGGCATCGCAGAGTCTGTTCCTTAGTGATGATCCTCCCAGTCCAGGCAGTGATTTGGAGACTACGAGGTAGCTGTTGGCGTCCGCAGCCCCCGTGCCTCTCTTATCTTATCATTTTCGTGTTCTTAGAACTATTGTATCGGATTTAGTGTTCAGTAGATTTGTATCTGGATTTCTTAGTTGCTCATGACTTGTGACACCCTGGTTTGGGCTATGTCGGGATAGTTTCTTCTATTGTTATCGTTACTTCTGCAAATTTATGTCTATTATATCATGTTTAATAACTGTTTCGGCATGCAACTGCTTAAAAGAGGTGTTCTGGTTGGCCTTGTCTTCACGAGAAGCGCCATCACGACTGGGTTCGGAAATTTGGGTCGTGACATTATGGTTGTCTAGGTATACACCAAAGTTCGAGGTTCAAAGATATCGAATTTGCCGATTGACCGAGTATATTCGATATAAGTTCACTATGGAAAGTTCAAACGGAAACCTACTTATCCAAATGCGATTAATCCTTGCTTATAGATCACATAATTTTTATAAATGTTTTTATAAATATGATCATTCCCGATTCATGTGAGGATTGTTGGGTTTTTATTTAAAGGGTGTGAATGAGAAATAGAAAAGGCACCTCCTCTTGGATTGCACCTCTTTATCTCACACTCTCATTGTCTATAAATTTATTGGCTTGGCCTTATTTTTTATATATAAAAAATCTAAAATTTCTCCCCTCTTTTTTATATTGTTGTACTATTTTTTCAAATAAATAAAGTGTCTAGTGCGATTTATTTCGTTTGTTGAGTTTGTTGAAGTTCTGTAATTTCGATTGCTAGTATTACAGAATAGTTTTTTCGTTCTATCCTGGAAGGAAGTAATCCATAACCGTGGGCAACTGTGAGGGGATTAAATTCCTTAAGGACACACAAACAACTTGTGAGCTCGGAATTATTTTACGATTTATTTATCGAACTGACGTTTTACTTCTCTGATTTTTTAATTTTCTGATTTTGGACACAAATTACTAACAATTGTTATGTGAAAAAATCAAATCGAGGGACCCAAAAGCAAAAGGCAATTTTGGGAATTTAACAATCCTTGAAGTTCTTGCAAAAACATTTGTCATGATGAAAGAATTGATACTCGGGCGAGTAAACAGAGCAAGCCATTAGAACAAGATAAAAGAACAGATGAAGAAGATGGCAGAACAAGGAAAATACAGAAAGATAAATTGTTATGTAGCCACTATTTGTAAGTGCTATATATTATAATTATTATGATTGAATTTGTTATACTGCATTATTAAAGTACACATAATTAAATCTCTATCTAATTTTAAAAATTATCGTATAGAAATGTTCAAACCTATTGTAAAGTTACGCTAACAATACTCTATATGCTAGTCTTAGGGTACGCACAATTACGCTTTTACCCATAATAGGAGGACAAAGATTTTAAGCATCACACAAAGAGCTATGGTTAATAGGTCTAAATAATACATGATTATACAAGATAAATATTAATTAATTTTAAAGTCCTAACCTACATACTTTCAATAGAGCCGTCAATATGGGCTTGGCCCGTTGGGCCAACCCAGCCCAGCTCGTGATTTAGCAGGGTTGGGCTAAAATTTTTGGAGCCCGTTTAGAAACGAGGCTTATAAGCCCGGCCCGAGTAAGCCCGTGGCCCGGGAGACTTGACTGAAGATAGGTCGGGCCGGCCCGTGGGCCTAATAAAATATTTATTTAAAATATATAAAAAATAAAAAGTATACTGCCTTTAGATATGGAAAGTCAGAATTGGATCTTTACTAAGAGGAACCAAAACTTGATCTTGAGAAGTTTCAAGAGGTGATGTTGTCATGTATTGGAA
>MU786735.1:29583-39586 GCA_026770625.1 Nicotiana glauca | reverse complement strand
AAACACCGATCCTATCCTCGAGGTTCGCTTCTCTAAAAGCCGCAGCAGCCCTCACCAATGCCAGCTGGGACTTGTGCGCGCGGATAGCTTCCTTCAACGCCTCAGCCCTTGACGAGGCATCACTCACCTGACGCTTCAAGGCTGCCACTTCACCCTCTAATGCAGCCACCTTGCCGCTCCATGTCGTTGCGGCCTCCGCCGCCTTAGCCAGGCCTTGGCGTTCACACTCGGCTGCGGCCCTCTTCCCCGCCTCGAGCTCCTCGTCCTTCCGACGGAGCTGCTCCTCAAGAGCACTTATTCTGCTAAGTGCTTGCTGAATTTGAAGCTCCCGCCTCGCCAATTCCTCGACCAGGGCCCGGCTACGGGGATTATTTCTCAAGTGCATTCGCAACTCCCGGCATCGATTCCAGTAGCGGCAATATTTCTCCAACACCCGTAAAAATATCATCGAGCGGATGTTAGCTCGACGGATGCCCTCCACCTCCAGCAAATAAGACTGCAAAGCAAAGGCCACGATTAGGATAAAAAGCAGACTAAGGCAAAAGAAAGAGCAAACCAACGTCAGACTACGCACCCTCAAGACCATTACGGCCACCTCATTCATCAGCCCGATATGCGTGATGTCCCTCGGTGATGCATTCTCGACTTCCGAGCATAGCAGCCCAAACTGCGGCACCAAACTCTCCCCTTTGAGCAATAAGTTCAAATTTGTGGGAACCTCTATGAGGCGAGACCTTCCCTCTGCGCGCACCGCCAAATTCGTAAAGCCTTCCCGGAACATGCAGAAGTCCTCCGGGTCCAAATCAGATTCGGACTCATACTCATCTTCTGCAGCATCTCTTCCCCCTCCCACCACTGGCAAGGTAGAATCACCCGCCATAACCGCCAACAGATTGCTCGACTCACCAACCTTAGCAGCTACTGAGGAACTACCCCTCATCTCGGCGACTGGAGCTACCAACTGAGTCGCCGAAGGGACAGTATCATCGTGGCCTAAGACAACTGGGGCAACCCCCATTGTTTGTTCACCCTCAAGGGCGAGTGCTGCAGCTGCACTCTCTTTCGCATCTGCCGGAGGAGAGTCCAAGTTAATTACCATAGGAGGAGCCGGCGTGAACACGACCCTGCGCCTAATCAACGTCCTCTCCTCCTCCCCGTCCGATGGCGATTCCTCTCTAGGACGCACAACCACCGACGGCCCCTCATCCCGAAGTGCAGCCCGTGGTGGAGAAGTAGCCGTTGAAGATTCGATTGAGACTGCCCTCGACACGTGGCGCGGCACCGGTGCTACAGTAAGCCGAGCAACTGCACCCGGTCGTCGGAAGGCCAACTGAGGGACCCTGACATAGCGTGCCCTCCCTGTCACAGAAAAGCAAAGTTTATAAATAAAATTGAATCAAAGAAGAGCGGAAGAAGAAATCAACTTCTCACCTGTAGCAGGCCTACGGCCATGCCTCTCCCAGAAAGATGCCCACGTGCGTATCCCCTCGGTATGGGGGAGCACGGCCTCAACCCACCCACGTATCCCAGCTAACGGAGCCGGCGGCAACTTTTCGGCTACAAAATTGACATGAGTTAACGCACACGAGTACAAGAAATAAGGAAAATTATAAAAGAGAATTCGACGATAAAGGAGCTTACATGCATAATTCCAAGCCTCTGGGAACCCAGTTGTCGATGCCCCCCTTTTTCCCCCTTCCTTAAAAGAAAAGAAATCGGGTTTACGACATTATGGACAAAAAAACTCTTATTCCCTTTTGAGGAATCGGGTTATGTAATTTGAAGAGTCGCCACCTAATGATTATAGGTCATTAGGACACTCTAAAGAGAAGAAGCGATTTTGAAAGAAAAACCAGAGTTCGGGTAAGGGCTTGATATTATCTCGAGGGGAAGGTGTTAGGCACCCCTCCAGATCCACTAGTGTTTGAAGAATAGAATTAAAGAAGACACTACAAATAAAAGGAAAAGAAAGGGGGTCCTAGGTTTATACAAAATATGGATCACATCAATGCAATACCCAGCAATCACTCCTCAAAAGAGGGGTCGCACGAGATATTAGCGCACCGGTCATCATATCTATATTCTACCCTTCCCACCCCGTTAAGGTATTTAAACGCGATTAGTCTCGTTTACTAATTGCATGCTAGTACCCGTCCCAACCTATCAGTCCCAGGTATTAGGACTTCTAATCCTAAAAGGGAAGAAAAGGGGTAAGGCATATATGGGGTTTAAAGGAGAAAATACTAATTTCGACAACAAAAACAAATAGCAAGTAAGGGGATTTACAAACAAACATGCAAGGCTCACATAAAACCTCGTAAGTCATATAGCATATAATTTAGCATGCCTTGCACATACTAGTTTGGTCTTTAAATTAAAACTTAAGCGGCGGACGGACTAGTTTAACATATAGAATCAGATAAAAAGTATGCATTAGGAAACTCGGATTCAATTGTCAGAGATTGAAGTATTTTAAACGAGTTATTCAGAAAAAGTGCTGATTCCAGACAAGAGCCTGATGCAGAAGAGTTAAAACAGGGAGTTGAAAAGATTATAGAAATTCAAAAATGACTTTAAAATCAACATATTTGTTTGAGTGAAAATACAGTAGGAGAAGGGTTTTCAAAAGTGAAAATACAGAAAGAGTGAGTTAAAAGACTGTTCTAAAAGATAGCTTCAAAAGATGAATAGAATTTGGGCAGAAGATTTACAGGGATTATCTCAGACAGATTTGCAGAATTTTTAAAAGCATTACAGAGAGAAAAAAAATGTTATATTAAACATTAATGCTAGTTAACAGGTTGTTGTTACTTAAACAGATTTTTGGGACGACCCTCTATGGACAGACGTGGTTTTAGAACTTATTACAGAATTGGTAAACATACGGCAAATTTGATTATCCTATAGTTTTGCCTAACACATATGCATTTCCTATAGACATAGTTTCTATATGCACCTTCTTACATGAATATTAAGTCCTATAGGCAGGGTTTCTAATGATTTGCAAGATGATAAAGCATTAAACCCTATAGGCAGATTTTCTAGATGACTGGATTATGCTTATTATGCATTAAATCTTATAGACATGGTATCTAGTCGATCGAGATAAAACGTTAAAATTATAGACATGATATTTAGGTGATTAAAACATTAACACTATATGCATGGTATCTAGGTGACTGAATTACAACATTAAACCTATAGGCATGGCATCTAAGTGACTAAATTACAACATTAAACCTATAGGCATGATATTTACCCTTTTATTGATGCAAAAAGTAAACCCCTCCCACACCCTTTTTACTATATCTCCCCGAGTTCTTTTATACAAAAAATATTACAGAACCAGAAGAAAGAAAACGATTAAAAATACATCACAGCCTACCGCTAGATCCGAGCAGCCTAATTCAATCTTAATATCCAATGACATATGTTTCACCAAATCCGGATTCCAGATTTCCAAGGCCTTCTCTCACCCAAAGTGTTTCAAAGTTCCAAGGAGCCTCAAGGACTCCAGGTAGTGCTTACACTCTGGATAACAATTAGAACATAATAGTGCAAGTGTGGAATTGCTAGCCCTCAGGCATCCGAGTTCAGAGAGATCTCCAGGGTCCCAAAGCATGGCTTACCAAAGGGGGGCAGAACTTAGAACTAGGAATAAGTGCAAAGTGAGAGAGGGATTAGGGAGCCATAGCAGAGGGTGGTCATACCCAGCCATGGGCAGAGACTGGCACACCCCTGACCATCTACTTGGCCAACAAATAAAGAGCAGACTTTTAGAAGTCAAACCTGGGTCTGGATGGTGATTAGGGCACCACCAGTCCTGAGTTAAGGCTCAGCACATAAGGGGTAAAGGGAATGGGAATTGATTTGAGTAGAGGTTCAAGAGAACCTGATTCTAAGTCATGAGTGGCAATAATAGAATGCCAACATGACTCATAATTGCACTCACATATAAGAAGGGGGTCAAAGGGACAGGGAATCACATAAGAAAGCATTTACAGAAAATATGAGGAAAGCAAGAAAGAACAAACAGAATCAAAGATGCAGAAACATGATGAAAGAGAGCATGACAGACTAGGATGAACACATAGTGAAGAATGCATAACAGAGGAGGAGAAGTAAACACATAGTTTGGAGGGTATTATTTAATTAGAATGACATACCAGTTGCAAGCTTTAGAACAGCAGAATAGTAGAAGCAAGTAACAGCCAGAAGTCAACAGGAGCAGGTTCAGAAACTTTAGAAAATATTTGAGAGTTCAAGAGTAACTCAAAGGTATTTCAGACAGTAGAAGAGAGAGGAGCAGAGTGCTCAGTATTAAAAGTAGAGAAAGTAGAATAGTAGAGAAAGTATTGCAATTATATAGTGTTCAATTGAAGTCTGAAGTGTTTGTGGGGTTTCTTGTATGTCTCTGTGTGTGTAGAAAGTTGTGTGTAGTGTCTTGTTTTTATAGTGCAGAAAACGAGTAAGCAAAAAGGGCAAGAAAATAGTTTACAATCAATCACAGAATGTCTCCCTAAGGTTAAGGGGTTTGATTTCAAACAGGCATGAGACAATTAAGGAAAGATGAATAATTAAAAAACCTTTCCAAAGTACCATAACACAGGTAAATACATAGGTATTATTTAAGGCAAGAATCCTATGGTATATGATTTGTGAGAAATAAGGCAAGTAGGTCAATCAAACAGCTAGTGAAAGCTTTGTTCGAATGAACTTAGTTAGAAAAAAAGGTGAGGAAAGTTCAATTGGAAAATCAATAACCAATCAATCGAGCCTTATTAAAGGAGATTGGAATCAATTACAAGTTGGTAGAACCCTTTTGAAAGAAACACCCTCATATATAAGCACACATGCGTCAGGCAAGAAAGAAAAGGTTGGTATAGACAGTCTCAAAATCATAAGCGAAAGATTCCAGTTCAGTCTAGGGTTTCAAATTCGAGTAGGGTGCAGAAAGGAGGGGGCAGGCCATCGAACAGACTCAGAGAGTCTCATGAGAAAGCACATAGATATAATGTCAAGTTTGAATCAATAGAGTAAAAACAAAGCATGTTCAGGAAAAACTCAAGCAAGTTCAAGAGAGAATAGAGGTGACATAGAACTTAAGAAACAGTAGGCGAAACAGGTTTAGAACTCAAACAAAAGCTCAGTAAAAAATGGTAAAGGAACACATAAGCTAGACATGTGAAAGCATGTTGTAGAAACAGTAGAAGAGATAACAGAGCACAAGTAGAAGAACATGCATAATAACGGCAAAACATAAGAACATAAGAGAAAATATGCACAAGCGAAAACACATAAGAACAAAGCATATACAGGCACATTCACATAAAGAAGAAGAAAAAATCGTTTTAAAAGTTTTGGAAACCCTAAATTGAAACTGACTAATTTTTAAAAAGAGAAATTTGGGAAAAAACTTTGAAACCTCGAGTACACCACAGATCTATCACAGATCTAAGAAAATAAAGAAGAAAGAACCTCGAACAGCTTTCAAGGTTTCTCAGAAACCCTAGAAACGAGAAGTCTTGGAAAGGATCTGGCCTGGAATAGGTCTGGACCATATCTAGGCTCTTGAGGCTCGAACACGTCGGAAAGGAGCTGGAGAAGCCACAGGAACACAACTTGGCGGAGGATATGAATAGGCCTCGTTAAGGTTGAACCTCGAAAGCCTTGAATAGCCGCTATTTGGGGTGAAGGAAAGTGAGCACAGGCTGTCCATGGCCTGAGAAGCCATGGACTCCGGCGAGAACTGGCCGGAGAAGACAAGAGAGGCGATTAGGGTTTTGAGTGTTTGAGAGCGATAGAGAGAAGGGGAGGGTTTGAGGGCGGCAGTCGAAATGAAATGAGAGATAGGGTTAGGGGTTGGTAGAGTTAAAAAGGAAAGTGTGAATGAGGGTCGTTGATCAAAATGATCAACGGCTAGGATTTAAAGTACAACACGGACGGGTTGGACAAACGGGTAAAGGGGTCGGGTTGAACTCAATTGGGTCGTTGATTTAGGCCTGATTTGGGGTCAATTGGGGTCAAAATTGGGACGAAAAATAGGCTATAATTGAAAGGAATTGAGGCCACAATTGAAATAGCCAGTTTTTCCCTTTTGATTTTATAAAAAATAGTAAAAGATTTCTTAAATAAATTGAAGGGGCTAAATTAATAAATAATATATAAATATTAAATTAAAAATACTGGAACTAATTTTATAATTGTAAAATGCTATTAATTACGAAATAGGCCATAATTGCAATTATATGCAATTTGGTTTTTAAAATGCCAAATAAATTGGTAAAAATATGCAAAAATCACCTTAATTATATTTTGGTGTAAATATGAGAATGAAATAAGTTATTCACCAAAAATAATAATTTTGGAGATAATTTGGATTTTATACTGTTAAAATAGACAAAGAATTGACCTTTTAAAAAATCTAAGAAAATTGGGAAAAATACCAGAACTTTTGGGCTTGCTTATATATCCATACATATGCTATTTTTGAAAGTATTTTGAGTATATAAAAAAATATATGGGGAAAAATTGGGAATCAGCAGCTGCCCCTCTTTACCCGAGGAGGATGAAAGAGTTGTCGGGTAAAGATAAGATGGCCAATTTTGACCGAAAAAGGCGATTGTAAAAGAATTTTGACCGTGCTCTGGTTTCTGAGCTACCTACATATCCCTGGTTTTACAGGAATCAGGCCATATGTAGTTCAGGAACCATTGAAGGAATGTGTCGATGGAGGTTGGAAAAGACGGACATGATAGTTAAGTTTGTAAAGGCGTTTGGAATCGGATAGGTTGCGGAGAATCGGAGCGGGATCGCTCCTGCCGAGATGACCATTTGCTAGTCGATGTACCTGTAAATGATCAATGTGCGCATATATTGTGCATAATTTAAACATGATGCAAATTCTTGTTGGACCATGAATACTGTCTTCGGACGGTTAGGATGACGTCCTCGGACTATGATGTCCTGGTCCATGAAGAGCATAAAAGTAAAGATTCGCAGGCCATGAAATGGTGTTCTCGGTCTATGCAGATGGTGCCTCTGAACTATGACGCCTTTGAAATAGTTGGCAATTTTTCAGCCCATGAAAATGTGGCAATCTTTCAGCCGAATGAATGCAAAGAGTGGCAATCTTTCAGCCAGAGTGTGAATTTAAATGTGGGTGGAGATATTTCAGCCGTATGAATGCAAAGGGTGGCAATCTTTCAGCCAGAGCAAGAATTTAAATGCAGGTGGCGATATTTCAGCCGTTCGAAAATATAAAGCTGTGATATTTCAGCCATGCAGGATAGAGATAATGCTTAGTATCGGAAGGCAGATAGGTAGCCTTATGCAATGCAGATGGAGACAGAGCTTAGTCTTGGAAGGCAGATAAGTATCCTTATGCAGGATGAAGGTAAAGCTTAACCTCGAAAGGCAAAAAGGTAGCCTTATGCAAAAAATGCAGATGGAGACAGAGCTTAGACTCGAAAGGCAGAGAAGTAGCCTTATGCAAAAATGCAGATGGAGACAGAGCTTAGTCTCAAAAGGCAGATAATTAGCCTTATGCAGGATGGATGTAGAGCTTAACCTCGGAAGGCAAAAAAGTAGCCTTATGTAAAAATGCAGATGGAGACAGAGCTTAGTCTCGAAAGGCAGGAAGTAGCCTTATGCAAAAATACAGATGGAGACAGAGCTTAGTCTCGAAACGCAGATAAGTAGCCTTATGCAAAAATGCAGATGGAGACAGAGCTTAGTCTCGAAAGGCAGATAAGTAGCCTTATACAGGATGGAGGTAGAGCTTAACCTCGGAAGGCAGAAAAGTAGCCTTATGCAAGATGGAGGTAGAGCTTAACCTCGGAAGGCAAAAAGTAGCCTTATGCAAAAATGCAGATGAAGATAGAGCTTAGTCTCGAAAGGCAGATAAGTAGCCTTATGCAATGCAGGAACGTAAAGAAATGAGCAGTAGTAAGTTCTCTTAGCTGATAGATGGTTGTGATATCGTGAATGTTGGGAATGTTGGGTGTAGATAGTAGATTCGCGAATGAGTGATCGTTCTGAAAGTTTCAATCCTGCAGAGTACAAGTGTGTGAATATATTCAAGGATTCTCAACCTGGGGTGCCTGCATCCAAAGAAAAATCGTGAGTTATGTAGAGGGGAAAGGTTAGTTCGTATCCCCTGGCTCTTGATGTCGTGTATCGTTGGGGTAGCGTTGCTAAACGGCAGCAATTAAAACGATATTTATGCATGATTCAGTAAATATAATGTAAGTATATATTTGAAAACGATTTTATTTTGGATGAACCAATAACTGCAACGTGGTTCAAGACACGGCAACCTGGCTTGTTCCGAATTGTGAGGGTCCTCCTCAAACTCTTGCCCCAGTTTACTGGGCTGGTGCTGCTGACGGCTATGCTGAATACTGAAAGCAGATCGACTATAGAATTTTGAGGGTCCTCCTCAAAATTCTGCCCCAGTTTACTGGGTTGGTGCTGATGAGAAGACTGACTTCGGAATTTTGAGGTTCCTTCTCAAAATTCTGCCCCAGTTTACTGGGTTGGTGCTGATGAGAAGACTGACTTCGGAATTTTGAGGTTCCTTCTCAAAATTCTGCCCCAATTCCAATAGCAGGGAAAATGGGATTTTTATTAAAATGTGACCGAACCCATAGGGCTGCCTACGTATCCCCTCTTAAACGGGAATCAGGTCAGGCATAGTTCAAATTAAATCATGAAGAAAAAGCATATGATCCAATATAGTATCGTTTCACTACGTCTGAGTTGATTGGCTTCGGCCAGACTTCTCCGTCCATTTCTACAAGAATAAGGGCTTCTCCGGTTAGAACCCGGTGAACCATGTACGGTCCTTGCCAATTGGGAGAGAATTTCCCTTTGGCCTCATCTTGATGTGGAAATATCTTCTTCAGCACCAGCTGTCCTGGTGTAAACTTCCTCGGCTTAACTCTCTTGTTGAAGGCTCTGGACATTCTGTTCTGATATAATTGACCGTGGAAAACTGCATTCATTCTCTTTCCGTCTATAAGGGATAACTGCTCGTAGCGACTTTATACCCATTCTACGTCGTCTAGCTCTGCTTCTTGTATGATCCTCAAGGAGGGAATTTCTACCTCGGCAGGAATGACCACTTCTGTACCATAAACCAGCATGTAGGGAGTTGCCCCGGTCGATGTACGGACTATGAGTACGATAACCCAATAAGGCGAACGACAATTTCTCATGCCACTGCTTGTGCCTTTCAATCATCTTCTTTAGTATCTTCTTGATGTTCTTATTGGCTGCTTCTACAGCTCCATTCATCTGAGGTCTATAAGTTGTAGAGTTCTTATGTTGATCTTGAAAGTCTCACACATTGCTTTCATCAGGTCGCTATTGAGGTTGGAACCATTGTCAGTGATGATTGATTCTGGAATTTCGAACCGACAAACCATACGGTCACGGACGAAATCTGCTATAACTTTCTTGGTTACTGCTTTGTATGATGCTGCTTCGACCCATTTAGTAAAGTAATCAATTGCCACTAAGATAAATATGTGCCCGTTTGATGCTGCAGGTTCGATTGGTCCAATGACATCCATTCCCCAGGCGGCGAACAGAAATGGTGAGCTTGTTACATTAAGCTTATTTAGAGGTACTTTTATCATATATGCATGTATCTGACAGCGATGGAACCTTCGGACATACTGGATGCAGTCTGTTTCCATAGTCATCCAAAAATACCCTGCTCGGAGTATCTTCTTTGCCAAAACAAAGCCATTCATGTGCGGTCCACATGTTCCTGCGTGCACTTCATCCAATAGTTTGGTTGCTTCTCTCACATCGACACACCTTAACAAACCCATATCGGGAGTCCTCCTGTACAGGATTCCTCTGCTGTGAAAGAAGCTGTTGGATAACCTCCGGAGCGTGCGCTTTTGAGTAGCATTGGCAAGCTCTGGGTATTCTCCTGTTGTCAAGTATTCTCTGATGTCGTGGAACCATGGCTTCCCATCGGCTTCTTCCTCAA
>MU786735.1:0-16255 GCA_026770625.1 Nicotiana glauca | reverse complement strand
AACAGCCAGAAGTCAACAGGAGCAGGCTCAGAAACTTTAGCAAATATTTGAGAGTTCAAGAGTAACTCAAAGGTATTTCAGACAGTAGAAGAGAGAGGAGCAGAGTGCTCGGTATTAGAAGTAGAGAAAGTAGTATAGTAGAGAAAGTATTGCAATTATATAGTGTTCAATTGAAGTCTGAAGTGTTTGTGAGGTTTCTCGTATGTCTGTGTGTGTGTGTAGAAAGTTGTGTGTAGTGTCTTGTCTTGTTTTTATAGTGCAGAAAACGAGTAAGCAAAAAAGGCAAGAAAATAGTTTACAATCAATCACAGAAGGTCTCCCTAAGGTTAAGGGGTTTGATTTCAAACGGGCATGAGACAATTAAGGAAATATGAATAATTAAAAAAACCTTTCCAAAGTACCATAACACAGGTTACATAGGGATTATTTAAGGCAAGAATCCTATGGTATATTATTTGTGAGAAATAAGGCAAGTAGGTCAATCAAACAGCCAGTGAAAGCTTTGTTCGAATGAACTTAGTCAGAAAAAAAGGTGAGGAAAAGTTTAATTGGAAAATCAATAACCAATCAATCGAGCCTTATTAAAGGAGATTGGAATCAATTACAAGTTGGCAGAACCCTTTTTGAAAGAAACACCCTCATATATAAGCACACAAGCGTCAGGCAAGAAAGAAAAGGTTGGTATAGACAGTCTCAAAATCATAAGCGAAAGATTCCAGTTCAGTCTAGGGTTTCAAATTCGAGTAGGGTGCAAAAAGGAGAGGGCAGGCCATCGAACAAACTCAAAGAGTCTCATGAGAAAGCACATAGATATAATGGCAAGTTTGAAGCAATAGAGTAAAAACAAAGCATGTTCAGGGAAAACTCAAGCAAGTTTAAGAGAGAATAGAGGTGACAAAGAACTTAAGAAACAGTAGGCGAAACAGGTTTAGAACTCAAACAAAAGTCCAGTAAAGGCAAACAAAAGCTCAGTAAGAAAATGGTAAAGGAACACATAAGCTAGACATGTGAAAGCATGTTGTAGAAACAGTAGAAGAGATAACAGAGCACAAGTAGAAGAACATGCATAATAACGGCAAAACATAAGAACATAAGAGAAAATATGCACAAGCGAAAACACATAAGAACAAAGCATATACAGGCAGATTCACATAAAGAAAGAAGAAGAAGAAGAAGAAGAAGAAGAAGAAGAAGAAGAAGAAGAAGAAACAGAAATCATTTTAAAAGTTTTGGAAACCCTAAATTGAAACTGACTAATTTTTAAAAAGAGAAATTTTGGAAAAAGCTTTGAAACCTCGAGTACACCGCGGATCTATCACAGATCTAAGAAAATAAGAGAGAAAGAACCTCGAACAGCTTTCAGGGTTTCTCAGAAACCCTAAAAACGAGAAATCTTGGAAAGGATCTGTCCTGGAACAGGTTTGGACCATATCTAGGCTCTTCAGGCTCGAACATGTCGGAACGGAGCCGGAGAAGCCACAGGAACACAAATCGGCGGAGGATCTGAACAGGCCTCGTTGAGGTTGAACCTTGAAAGCCTTGAATAGATGTGATTTGGGGTGAAGGGAAGTGAGCACAGGCTGTCAATGTCCTAAGAAGCCATGGACTCCGGCGAGAACTGGCCGGAGAAGACGAGGGAGGCGATTAGGGTTTTGAGTGCTTGAGAGCGTTTGAGAGAATGGGAGGGTTCGAGGGCGGCGGTCGAAGTGAAATGAGAGATAGGGTTAGGGGTTGGTAGAGTTAAAAAGGAAAGTGTGAATGAGGGCCGTTGATCCAAATGATCAACGGCCAGGATTTAAAGTACAACACGGACGGGTTGGACAAACGGGTAAAGGGGTCGGGTTGAACTCAATTGGGTCGTTGATTTAGTCTTGATTTAGGGTCAATTGGGGTCAAAATTGGGACGAAAAATAGGCTATAATTGAAAGGAATTGAGGCCGCAATTGAAATAGCCAGTTTTTCCCTTTTGATTTTATAAAAAATAGTAAAATATTTTTGAAATAAATTGAAAGTGCTAAATTAATAAATAATATATAAATATTAAATTAAAAATACTAGAACTAACTTTATAATTATAAAATTCTATTAATTACGTAATAGGCCATAATTGCAATTATATGCAACTTGATTTTAAAAAGGCCAAATAAATTGGTAAAAATATGCAAAAATCACCTTAATTATATTTTGGTGTAAATATGAGAATGAAATAAGTTATTCACCAAAAAATGATAATTTTGGAGATAATTTGGATTTTGTACTGTTAAAATAGACAAAGAATTGACCTTTTAAAAAATCTAAGAAAATTGGGAAAAATACCAGAACTTTTGGGCATGCTTATATATGCATACATATGCTATTTTTGAAAGTATTTTGAGTATATAAAAAAATATATGGGGAAAATTGGGTATCAACACCAGTGGGGCACGCCACTAAATGATTAGTCCTGATGTAAAAGAAATGCTCAAAGGGGAGAGGGTCGACCTCATCGTCCAGTGTCGCAGTCAGGCCCCTCGACCCACGAGGACATGCCCCAAACATGGTACCACGAACTCTCTGGGGAGCGTAGAGGCTGAGCACATGCTGCAGCGTGACCACCCTACCGACCAGTTCCGCATACTTAATAAATATTGCCAACAATTTGTAGAGGGAAGGAGAGAGCTGACCCGGGCATACACCGTAGTAACGACAGAAATCCACCACCAGCATTAGGAGCAGGATCTTAAACCCCAACCTGAAGGGATAGGCGTAAAAGATGCAGTATCCCGTGTGGTCGGTGTGGACCCTCTCCTCGCTTCTAGCAAGAACGATGTCTGCATGGGTGGGGATGACCCCCTGTTCCTGTAATCGGGCCATCCCAATTTCCCCCATTAACAGGGCTTCATCCACCGGATCCTCCCCACTATCGGCAATGAAATCAATCACCGAACCTCCGGGCTGAGGTACTATCTCGTCAACCAATGGAACTCCACCGGTCTCTACCTGTCCTCCACCTCCTATTGCCGGAGGTGGCCCTTCAACTACCGGAGAATTGATCAGAAAATCCACCGGAAGAGCATCGTGGGAAAAACTGTCTGCCATTGTTGATTTGTTAAAGAGAAAGGAATAAAGTTTGGTGGAAAAGACAAAGGTTATCACGATCAGAGAAAGAAAGGTGAAGTTGAATTAGCAGACGGAAAAAGTTTCTTCAGGATCACTCTCAGATAAACAACAAAGATATGAGAAGTGAATGCCTTAACCCACCTTTATAGGCAACATAAATGGCTTTTGCGGAACCCAATAGCCATCATTAACTAATGACCAACCGCAAAACGGTTCGGTTCTGCCAAAACATGCGTCATTATGACAAGCTCCATGAAGCGACTTCTCGGTTATCCACCAACGTCTTGTCGTCGGAATGATTGCAACGGCATGCGAACGCCGACAGAGTGTTTTGTGCGCCTTCAAAATTCTGGACATTACCAGATACGTACCCAGCGTACACTTAATGTCCCTCGGCCGCACCGCATACGGCCCGTCCCCCGTAGTCGATGGTTATGACCCCAAACAAATGTGAGGATCAGAACATAACGAAGTTCAATCTCGCTCGAATCGTGTTAAACTGTCACGTACCTTCGCCGAGAAAAGGCGTTCAGTCTTGATCATACGGCGACTTGGTAACATAATAACAAGACGCTAACATTCTATAAGATTTAGGCCATCGCCAAAGAGAATTCGGTCTCGATCAAAGCAATAGTCGACCTCCTTATTCGAGTTTTTCAAATCACAATCGATGGAGTCCGCTCATCGAGCTCGGCCGAAACACGATCTCAATAAGCGGAGGGACTAACTATAAGGGTCAGAATCCGATCTCACGGTAATTAACGGAGTTAATCTCGTCTTGAGCTAATTCATAATTAATAAGTGGTATGACCACTCAATCATAACATGATTCGACTCTTGCTCGATTTAATCTATGAGGGCACGGCCCATTCACTCCCCCATGGGGACGGAACCTCAGCATGGCCACGGCCACTTGCTGCCAGCTTACGGAGCTCACAACTATAAATACTAAAAGAGGGAGCCCTAGTAAGGGGGACTTCTTCTTCGTCACTATTCTCCAAAGAGAAGAGTAGAGAGAAAGAGAGAGAGAGAGAGAGAGAGAAGGAGAAAGGTATCCATCTTGTGGGAAGATAAAATACCATTGTAAGGTGCTGAACCTCTTCATGGAGAGGCAGACCAAATCAATATCATCAATAAAAGTTGTTAATACTTCTTCTCCTAATCTTGAGTATTTATTATCATTTCTCTCAGTTGGTCCATGGATTATTATGATTTGCCCGTGACTCATATACATTATTTTGTATTCATAAAATATGTGATAACTTTTGAGCAAACCGACTCTTTGGAGACTAATCCAACCAATGAAAGCCAAGCCAAACAAGCCCGCCAAATTCTTCAAGCAGCTGAGAAAAATATACGAGATGCTACACAGTTGAATTATGACTTCAGAAATCCTTTTGTGGTCTGTGGTGCAACATATGTCCCCATATACAGAGGCCAGAAGGATGTCACTTGCCCTTATTGTGCTACTCATTTTGTTCCATCCCAACAAGGTCAGCTTTGTACAGTTTGTGATCTTTCAGTAGTAGGAACAGATGCCTCTGGCTTACTTTGCTCACCTTCACAAGAGTATGGCTTTGGAGTGAAGAAATACAAATACCCATCATGAAAAACACCCTCTTGATTATGATTCTCATTTAAAATCAGATCAAAGCCTCCAAAATGGCTCCAAGAATGAACCAAAGAATCATAGACAAAAACATGGTTAAAAGATCCAACAGCAGATATAACAAACTGTGGCCAATCCAGATTTCTTGATAACAAGAAACGAAAAATAGTACTATCCCTTTGTCCTAATTAAAAGCAAAAGAATGATATGACTATTCAAATAGGATAAATAAAAAATTAAGCAAGACCAGAAGCTAGCAATTCCTCATGGCACTGCCACATTCCCATTTTAGCAAAATTCTTTCACCGGAAAGAAGCCATTCAGCTGACATTAATTTCCTCTTAGAAATAGTCTGTAATATGTTACACCACATACCGATCCCATATTAGATAAGGATAAAAAACGAATTAACTAGCAAATAATATGGCTATATGACTTCTTGAATATGATCACTTTCGGGATAATTTTTAGTCTACTAAACTTGAGTTACTCCCAATTTGAGACTTTACAAATGTAAAAGGTAAACGCATATGGTTCTTATCCATATTTGGCACGTTTTTAAAAAAATCATTATCCAACTCATTTTTAATGAATAATATGAGTGGATAACTGTTTTCTTTTAACTATTTTGCCACCACTAATAGTAGGTTAAAGAGGCTGTATACTAACCTCCCATACATGAAGCTACATTTCAATATTCATTTTTTATTTAGCCATGCATGAAGCAACTTTGTTCATATTCACTTGCCACTTAACTATGCACGAAACCATTTAGCTAATTAAGCCATAGCTTTTCCACCACATCTTTTGAAATACCACCACATTGCCACAACTCCATTCACAATGACATGAAAACAAATTCTGACAAAGATACTAATTAGTAGCAGTTCTTATAGAGGTTCTGAAATCAAAGGGGAAAAACAGAACTTGAAGGCAAACTGCATGAAACTGCCTTTTGGAGAGGTCAAAAGTAGGCCTGAAATTTGAGTCTGAATGGTGCATTAACTTAATTTTAGCTCACTACACAGGCTTTAGTCTTGTTTTAACTGCGCCTAAAGTATCTAATTCTGAAGAGTAGTCAAGTAAGCACATGGGGATGTAGCTCAGATGGTAGAGCGCTCGCTTAGCATGCGAGAGGTACGTGGATCGATACCCCGCATCTCCATATCTGAGTTTGATTGTGGGTATTTCTTTTGTTTTTTCTGCTTGTTTTTTCAAACATAGTCTAAAACTAGACTAATCTTGTGGCAATGTCCTAAAAGAAATTTTGATATGTAAAACAAGTTACCATAATATAGTTGTCCAGTAATCCATGTTATCAGAAATTTTGCCTTGGTGATCAATATCCGGATGTTTAACTTCTATATTCTCTAAAATTATTAAACATTTTTTGAAAAATGACATTGTATAGTCGCTGTAAAAATAATAGTCAAAAAATGTCAAAAAATGTATAAACATTCTGTATGTTATATACAAAAATTATACAAGTTTTATACACTTTTTTTAACTACCATATGTAAATAGCTTCTAGCGCGGGTTAAAAGTGATAATACCCTAACATTTTTTGGGTGAACCTAAAATTCCATTCAGCAAATTCGAGTAACATAATTTGTTGCTCGTAGCGGCTACTAACAAGTTTAAATTCAAATCAATGGCAATATTATTCTTCCTAGCTACAGGTAAAGAGGGGTTTATTTACATTTAGATTATCATCCTTATTGGATTTAGAATACTTTTCTCAACAATAAAACTTATAGGTTAGACAAACTTTCGAAGAAATTTTATAAAGCAAAACCATATTGGAGTAATAATTATAATGTTCAAGTTACAAGGTTATTGTATGCTGAAAATGCGTTGTAGCTACCTGGAAAGCTATACTTATAAGAGCACATTTTTACTAAAGACCTCTTTTGTTAGGTAATGCTATATTATTTATCCTACGACGACATTGGACATAATAGGAATAAGTAGCTTTAGCAAAAAAAAATATTATAATAAAAATGCTGCCAACAACCTTCGAATTATATGTGTTTAACAAATATATACTGATATTTTACATTATCAGATCGCTTAAAATTCAATTACAATTATTTCTATAGCAAGCATGGAATAATAATTGCGATACTTAATAAGTGGCCGTTTGGACATAAAAACTGTAAAATTCTGGAAAAAAAAGTAAAATTATTTTTTAAGAGAAAATGGTATTTGAAAAGTAGAGTTGTGTTTGGACATGAATATAATGTGGACTGTTTTTGAATTTTTGTCCGTGATCTGGGAGAAAATTTTGAAAAATAATTTTTCAAAAATTCATCTTCAAGTAAAAGTCGAAAATTTTATGGCCAATTTTGAAAAAAGTGAAACTTTTTTGAAAAAAGGTGAATTTTTTTGGGGCCAAACGGTCTCAAAGTAACTTGTCACAACATATAATATTGTAATGGTAATTTCACAAACCTTCTATATTGTTGGAAATAAGATAAATTTTCATAAAACACTATCTTTTAGTTGTAATTAGTAACCTATAAAAAATATTCTTAACCGAAAAATACCCTAAAAATATAGTAATTTTCAGAAAAATTATATAATACATCTGAATACATAAATTATATTAATTAAAAAAATTTTTATATATGAATATATTCATGGCATATAGCGAGACAGTGAATACAATGAAATGCATAGAATACAGCAGGATACATTGAAATACAATGGGAAAAAAGATAGTAAATACAATAAAATACATGGAGTATGGCGAGATACATTGAATTACAATGAAAAAAAAGACAATGAATACAATGAAATACATGAAAATACAGCGTGACACGTTGAAAAAATATTCAAATATATTAATAGAAAATCAAGTTGCTCCTCCCCAAACTCCGTCGTTTTTGTTGAAGAACAAACCTTAATTTTCGGCGAGTCCGCCGTCGAACATAAACCTTGAATCTCACTATTTCCATGCATCTTGTACAGTAAAAAAAAACTAATAGTTTCGCTTGCCTCGAAAGTGGAAAACAACAATCCAACTGCAGTGGTCAGCCCTTAGCTTCCCAGTAACCATGTTTGGATTCACCAAATTATTGCCATAATAAAACTTCGATTCTTTAAGCTTCCGGCGACAGCAGACACCTAAATTATTCTAGGCATGGGTCTTTCTGAAGTGGTCGATGTTGCCCGCAATTATGTCGTCATGGTCAAAATTCAGAGGTGATGTTGTGCTTAATGATGTGAATGTTGTTGTTGCCACAATTAAGACAAAGAAAAAGTCAGAGAAGTCTTCGGTATAGGTATACCGAGCAAATTTCCAGGGAATGAGGGAAAAGAATGGCATGTATCAAAGTAGAGAAAGAAAGAAAATTGTGTAATTGAATAGTGTATTTAGTGGCTTAGGGGTAGGAGGTAACCAAAATTAGATATTTTGCTATAAACATTAAAAGGTATATATAGAATATAATTTTTTTAAATAATATTTATTTAAAATAAATAAAATATTAACCTTTGTTATAGGAAATAATTTTTTTTTAATAATTTAAATCCATACATGTAAAGAAAATCAAGTGCACGAGTGGTCAAATGTGATAAAGGATCGTCACTGAAAAATTTTATTTTGTGTCTCATACAACTGACATTAATTGTGTGATGTCTATTTTCTGTCTCACAACTGTGTGAGTCCCGGAATTTTGTGAATCCAAATATATAAAACATGGGTCCACAAATATGTGAGATAAAAAGAGGTCTACTGTAACTAACCTAAGTTGGGTGAGATCCAAAATAAAATCACTCGGCTGTCACCTGGGTCATGCATATTACCCAATCACACACGCAAAATCAAGTTGAGTTGAAATGTCCTTTTCGAGCTACTCGCATTTATTCGAATGTGATATCACAGCTACTCTACCATTCTTTGATTCTTTAAACTCAACAATTCTATCTCTTTTTTCAGTTATTAATTTGAACAAGAAGAATTAGTTAAACTTATTTTGTGCACAAGGAAGGTTAGGTAAAAAGCATGTTTACTATAGCTAGTATCTAAACGATTCATTTGTTGTTTACCGAATGCTAAACATTGTGGCCTCATTTTAAAATTTGATACTATTTTAGCGACGAGAAACGAAATAGACGTTTGGACATAAAAATAAAATTCATTTTCGAAAAATCTCCAACAACTTGCAAAATTTTATAGACAAACATGTTTTTAAAAAAAAAAGGAAAAAAAAATCTATGGACAAACTAATCCTAAAAAGTAACTTTGAGAAATTTAATTACTAAGACCCAATGGACCTATCCGACTTTGACAAATATCTATAACATGAGGTTACTCTAGGTGACATTTGCTTCTATTGAAATTGAGGTAACTAAGGTGTAGAATTAATTATTGTTCTTTAACGAAATAAAATATATAAACTATTTTAAGAAAACGCCACTCTAGTAAACGATCCAAATACTTTTGAAGTAGCTAGTACAAAGAGAGTTTAGGATTCAAAACGTGATAGCAGTAGACAATAAGCCAAAATTGGACACACATTCTGAAAGGTTCAGTCAGTGGCCAGGCCACTATCCTCGATACTCGAGCGATGTGCTTACGTGAAGGCCAGTGAGATTTTTAATAGAAAATGCAATTAAAAAAAGCTTCAACGAGGATTAATCATTATCTTAAAATGATTATCCATTTACTAATCAACTTGGTACCCATGTTATGCATTTATTCCTTCCTGCCTACAAAGTCGTAAAGTGCGACCTTTCAACAGGAAAATTTCAAAAAATTTCAATCTTTTTTCACAATTTATGCTTGTCTTTGACAAATTGCAAGTAGTTCATTTTCTGCTTCTTGTATTGTTTTAATAATATTTCAAGGGAAAGGTAATCATTTAGCACACGTACTCTTCTTCACTTGATGAAAAGTCCGATTTGGATAAGAAAAATTAAGGAGCCAGCTATGCCAAGTGAAGAACGCATGGGCATCCCCTATATATGTAGCGTTTGAAAGATTATATATCCACAACTCACTCTATCTTATATTACACACTATCCCCAAGAGCGTTCAAACATAAATGAAGTAAATAAAATTCTCCGACAAAGAGTGTTCATTATATATATGTTTATATATCTTTAAAATCTAATATTTTATTTATATATACAATATAATTTTTTCAAGGAAGGATAATCAATTGACCATCCTTCTGACAATGTTGCTTTGTGATATGTTACAAGTACCTTGGACATAAGTACTTTGTTTTATGTTTTGATGATCTAACAAACTTACTATCCAAAACCAGTAAGGAACCTGTTACACATTCTCAAGACCTTAAGATCACAAGGTTCCAGCTTGGGTTATGGTTCAACTCTTCAGAGTAGAAGGAACAGTTGAGGGACCAGGTTCCTACCAACTCCTGAGGTGACTATATGAAGTCAACTCTCTGACTGGAAAAGTTGTTGTCTGCACACGCTACAGTACATGAATAGTGCATCGGTCAACTTTCTATAGAAGGCTTTTTACCTATCTTGCTTACATCATTATAAGTGATGTCATACATGTATTAATATAATCAAGGAAAGTAAAATACTTCACTTGAACAGTTAGAGATTTGACTCAAGCTCTCTCACGGATCATCCAGCAAAAAACTCTCAATTGCTTCAAGAACAAAACAACTACGGACTAGTTCCCACATCAAGTTATTGTATGTCCTTAGTTGAGTTGTAACTTTCTTAATGTTCTTACTTGTAATTCGTACTTAGCTTATTAAGAAGTAATGTGTAGGAAAATCTTGTAAATCTTAAACATTTGTGTTTGAGTCTTGGCTAGAGTTAGTCGAGTTGTGAAGTCTTTGTAATAGAGGTATTACAAAATCGCTTGTAATAGGTGCGTTACAAGTTATTGGGATTAAGAGGTTAATTCCTATGTTGCATAGGTTGTAATCTAAAAATTGCTAGTAAAGTTGAAAATCCTACAAGGGTAGGTCGTGATTTTTATCCCGTTGAGCTGGGAATTTGCCACGTAAAATTCCTCTTGTCATTTATTTACTGTAGTGTGCATATGTTCTGTTGAACCTGATAGAGAACCTAAATCGCTATAGAGTTTGGTGGACCCTTATATTCTATAAATTAATATCAGAGCAGGTTCTTTCTATCAGGTTAACACCTAGAAAGGATCCCCATGGCTGCTCCTCCAAACTTCGAAGAAGGCCAGTCTACTTACAGACCACCTAGGTTCAATAGACAGTATTATGAATGGTGGAAAACTAGGATGCATGACTTCATCATGGCTGAAGATTCTAAGATATGGGATGTCATACGTGATAGACCCTTTATCCCTACCAAGAACCTTGGCGACCCAGTTGTAGCCATTCCCAAGACGAGGAAGGAATTCAATGATGCTGATTGAAAGGCCATAGAGAAGAATATTCGTGCAAGGAAAAATCTTATTTGTGGGATAGGTCTTGATGAATATAACAGGATATCAGCATGTCAATCAGCAAAAAAAATCTGGGAAGCTTTGCAGACAGCTTACGAGGGAACAACACAGGTGAAACAATCCAAAATTGACATGCTCACCACTGAATATGAGCTCTTCAGAATTAAGGATGACAAATCCCTCCAAGATATGCACATTCGATTCGCCTTCATTGTCAAATAGGCTTC
Source organism: Nicotiana glauca (assembly GCA_026770625.1). Taxonomy (NCBI): domain Eukaryota; kingdom Viridiplantae; phylum Streptophyta; class Magnoliopsida; order Solanales; family Solanaceae; genus Nicotiana; species Nicotiana glauca. The sequence continues at coordinate 4,911 of MU786735.1, read as the reverse complement.
ACTCTCTCGGTGAAATCATTCCTAAAAACAAGCTCGTTGGAAAAATCCTTAGTGTACTGCCCAATTCTCGGGAAAGAAAAGTAAACGTCATCACAAAGGCGAAGGACCTGTAGACACTGACCATGGATGAACTTGCTGGAAACTTGAAAACTTATGAGAAGAAGAAGAAGAAGAAGAAGAAGAAGAAGAAGAAGAAGAAGAAGAAGAAGAAGAAGAAGAAGAAGAAGGAGAAGAAGAAGAAGAAGAAGGAGAAGAAGAAGAAGAAGAAGGAGAAGAAGAAGGAGAAGAAGGAGAAGAAGAAGGAGGAGAAGAAGAAGAAGAAGGACAATGAAACAAGAGAGCCCATAAGAGAGAAGAACCTAGTCCTCAAGACAGACAGCAATGACTCAAGTGGCGAAAGTTCTAGCAAGCCAAGAAATTATTACCTCTATCATAAATGTGGCAAGCCAAGACACTTCATCAAGAATTGTCCTCTCCTAAAGCAAGATCAGTACAATAACAACTTTGACAAAGCATCCAAGAGGAACCTGGTTCTTGATAAACGCCTCAAGAGAAAAAATTACTCCTCCAACAAATCTGAAGAAGAAAATGATCGTGGTGGTAGTTCAATGATGGCAGTGGAAAATGAAGCAACTGAGTATGATTCAATATTTGCTTTAATGGCTCAATCTGATGATGATGATGATGACGACGGTGATAAGGTAAATTTTCTGGATGTTCAGAGAAATCTGAAATCTTACTCCCCTAAACAGCTCATGTCATTAGCAAATGTATTAATTAATGCTTACCATAGTCTTATAAATGACAAAGATGCATTAACTATGGAGTTAGGGGAAGCTGAACAACCCAGAGAAGACCTAATAGTCGTTGTAGTTGATTTGAAAGAGACAATAGAGAACCTGGAAAATAAAAGGGATGTCTTAGATAAGAAAATTGCCAGTATAGAACATGAAAGAGATGACATATTGATTGTTGTGATTGACCTAAAAGAAACCAGTGAGTATGTAGGTAAAGAAAAAATATATTTTAACTGAGAGAGTTGCTATCATTAAGCAAGAGAGAGATGACCTAGTAGTGGTGGTAGTAGACTTGAAGGAGACAATTGAGAAACTCAAAATGGAAGGTAGACCCAGAAACTCTAAAAAGGGAAAGGAAGTTACGAGTGAGGCACACATTAAGCTTGAAAATGAGTTAAATTTGGTGAAGACCAGTCCGTGTGCTGAGCTTGAGAAAAACAAACAGCTTCAGGAAGAACTAGGCAAAGTGAAGAGTGATCTTGAAAAATTGCTTAAGTGGACCTGACCCTCTGATGCCATCACTACCATGTACATCAACAATTGGGGAATAGGCAGGGGATTGGGTTTTAAAGGGAAATAATTCCCTAAAACCCTCATAGAAAGTATGTTACTATACTCGACAATTGGCTATGTACCCACCGTGGTAATAATGGGCACCTCAAGGAAAACTGCATGGCCAGGGTTCAGTCTCATCAAAAAAATAAAGTCCTTGTTGAGAGAGTAAATACTGTTAGAGGACTTGGTCCATTAAATAGGAAACGCATACCGCATGCTTGGACTGAAAGAGCACTTATTCATCACTTCCCTCATTACAAGAAACCCAAACTTGTTTGGGTTCCTAAATATGACCCTTGATTCTCTTATACAGGGAGAAATGAAGGGGAGCAACCAACAATGATATATGGACAGCGGCTGCTCAAAGCATATGACTAAAAATACGATCGATTTTCCTTCACTGAAAGCCCTGCAAGAAGAGAATGTACCCTTTGTAAATAGCTAAATGGGGTAAAATTTAGGAGTTGGAAGACATGTGACAAGGGAAATAAAGGGGAATTCTTGTCCAGGATATGCACAATCAAAAATACTATGAATGGTGAGGTGATTCTTGTAGCCAAAAAATACAAGAATACTTATGTTGTTGTGTTTGAGCCTCTACAAAGTGGTGATCTAAGTTGGTTGAGAGTTATTGATGACAATGCTAAAATATGGGACAGAAGATTGGGATATGCAAGCTTTTCATCACTGAATAAACTGGTCCAGAAGGACCTGGTTCGTGGTCTGCCCAAGTTGAGCATCAAGGAACACAAAGTCTGCAATGCTTGTGTAAAAGGAAAGCATGTCAGACCTTCATTCAAGCCCAAAAAGGGCAGTCAACACCTCAAGGCCACATGATCTTCTTCATATGGATCTAGGTGGACCAGTGAGAGAGCCAAACAGAAAAGAAAGAAGATATATCTTTTTGATAGTGAATGACTACTCAGGTTCACTTGGACTCTATTCCTCAAAACCAAGGATGAGATCTTTCAAGTACTTGTGGCTTTTGTCAAGAAGATCCAAGTAAAGATGGAAACAAATGTGGCTTGCATCAGATCAGATTATACGACAGAGTTGATAATGCCAGATTCGAAGTATCGAAAGAGGGATTACTCAACTTTTCAACTCCAAGAACACCACAGTAAAATGGAGTTATGGAAAAGAAGAACATGACTCTTGAATATTTGGCGCGGTCAATATTAATTGATAGAGGGATTATTGCAAACATCTTCACCAAAGTTGCTGACTCATTTGAAGATATTTGGGTGCAATTGTTATGTTCTCACCAATGGCAAGGATCAGCTTTGAAAATTTGATGCTAAAAGAGATGAAGTAATCCTCCTAATTTACTCGTCTCAAGAGGGAACAGAAATACTAATAAAGATGGAGAACCTTTATTGATTCCAGCGAGGAACTTGGTCCCACGACTACAACAAAAAAGCTGAAAATCGAGTTGTTGATGCAGTTCAAGGTATGGCAGCTAGTTCCTCGACCTGCAGATTAAGTCATTATAAAAACCAAGTGGGTACTGTGGAATATTTATACATCAATAGAAGTACATCTAGGAGTTGTTAAAAAAGGTTTGACATAGAAGCATCAAAATTCATCAGCACTACCATTGTCACAGCTACACGCCTAGACATGGATGAACCTAGTACCATGTGTCACACCTCCCTTTTTTACTACACCCCCGGAAGGGAGTATAATAAAGGGAGTTTTTCAAATTAAAAGACAATCGAAATGGAATTATATTATTAAAAGATTCAGAATCGCCACTTAGAAGATTTATGGTATCCCAAGCCACCAGTTTAAATCCCGAATCGAGGAAAGGGTTGACTTTGTTTCACAGTCCGCGAGCCCGAAATTTGGGTAAGGAATTATATTAATCCGGGAGAAGGTGTTAGGCATTCCCGGGCTCCGTGGTTCTAGCACGGTCGCTCAACTATTATAATTAGCCTACTACCAGATTTTAATACATGTTTTAGCCTATGGTTCAATTTTAATTTTATAACTGCTTTTATTTGTTTTTAAAGAAAATTACAACGTCATTTAAAATATGTTTCGGACCACGTCACATAAATGTACCCACAGTCCATAAAACATTTTATCTAACGTTGAGATTTGGATTTAGGTCACATAAATGTGCACCCAAGTTTAGGAAGGTAATATTATTAAATATACGCGCCTAAAGAAACTACGCATTTTGACTTTGCGAGGGCTATAAAAATTTACTAAGTGGCATGCCTCGGATTCTAAGGATTTAAAAGAAAGTCAATTAAAACGAGGGCCATGTAATTATCATTTTGGTTTGGCATGGCACGCCTTGATTATTTAAAAATATTTCTAAACTTAATCTTTGAAGGGCCATAAATTATAACTCGTCGAATATGGCCCGCCTCAAGCCTAAACCAATTATCTCATGCTATCAGGCCTTACACTGATCTGAATTTTAACATGAACGTTGAACAAAATGAATTGAATTTTAAGACTAACCTAAATATATATTCAATAACACCGCTAAAACTAACTAAGAAACTTTGACATTTATGTTCCTATTCGTCAATTTGATCTATTTATCAGTGAATTCTACATGTTAATGAGACATAATTCAAATAAACCACGATTTTAAAGTCAAATCAGACACAAGTAAATTATTAATGACATTATTATTACTAGGAGAAAATATCAGAAATTATTGCAGTAATTGTTAGCTTCTTCAAACAAAAAACTAGGCTAAACTAAAAGTAAATTGAAATTTGTAAATAATTTTCAAATCTCATTATAGATTAGCTGTTAGCGATCATTTGAGATCTAACAACTATTGCTAAGTCAAATTCTAATATGATTATAAATTCAGTACTATCATTAATCTAATATAGAAATCCATACAGTTCACTAGTTTTAACCCATTACGAGTTTAAATGCTCCTAATGACACAAATGCTTATAGCTAGATATTATTGCATCTATATATGTTTCAAATACGATTACACTACTGTAATGAACTAAAATATTGTAAAGTTCAAATAATCCGAGTCTATAGTTTAGTTACATACTTAAACTATTCCTAATGAATACATGGACTTCTGATCGGATCAATTATAAAGTGAAAAATAAATTGAAATAACACATAATCATTTTTATTCTAACTTCATCGACTTGAATTACATCAGCAAGTATAGAGTTGTACCTGGAAATAAAAAGAGATAAATGAGATTCTAATTTGAAAATCAAAAATAAGGATCAGCAGTAGAATTCAATCAACAAATCGATCACAGCTCCAGAATTAGCAGACTTAAATCCAGCAACAGTAACAGATCAACAGCAATAACAGCATATAAACTAACAAACAGCACCAAATAATCTTCGAACTGATATGAGAAACCAATGTAACAGTAGAATCTTCGAATTACTTCTATTGTTTTTTAGTATTTTTGTTTTGAATTTTGGAAATGAAGAGTTTCTGAAGGCTTAAAATTGTAGAGATTATTCAAGAGGATTTTCGATTTTCAAAACCTATTCAAAGAGGCCAAGTGAGGCCTATTTATAGAACAAAAAGAGAGGGAAGTTTAAATTTCAGA
>MU786732.1:46649-69308 GCA_026770625.1 Nicotiana glauca | reverse complement strand
TAACACCATAGATAGCCCTCACCTTCCCCGTTCCACCCATACCAACCACTTCTTTCGAATATATCTGAGTCATCTTGAATATCTCATTTTGTGTCGTCGGAACCCTATTCCGGCGAACACAAGGTGAACCAAACTCCACCAAAATAACACCATAGACCCTCCTAGCCATCCTCTACCCATATCTAGTGGTATCTTGGCTCGAATATAGCCAGAACCACTCGAATTTTGGTTCAAAGTTTCTGTCCAAAAGCTTTTGACAAATCTTTTGGATTCTTGATCCAAGCATACCTAGCCGCGTGTGTTCCTTCGGAAAACACACGGTTAGGTATGTTTCGGATCAAGAATCTCCTGGATTCTTTTAAAGAATGCGGTTCGAGGCCTTAAATTGGTAAGAATTCTTTATTTTATTTTTTCGAATTCTAGTTATCTCTCTGCTTCATCTCCTTTCTTTAAGAATTAAGGAATTTCTTTAAGATGAAAAAAAGTGTTAGAAGTATAGTCTTACTAATTCTCAGTAGCTTTTAGTTTAAAGTGGAGTCAGTATTAAAAATGAAGTTTGAATGGTTGTTTGAGATATTGTATATCGTTTGGTTATAGCTGAATAATTAGAGTAGTTCGAAATTGTTATTAGAGGGAAATGTTTCAGGGCTGAGTAATTAGTAAATTTTGGGATGGTAGAAGGTTAGTCTGGGCATAAGAAAGGGCAGGGGTAACACGCCAGGGTAATTTTAAAGACGGGGAAGGGGTGTTAGAGGAATTAGTAGGGGCGGGGGTCATTCTAGAAGGAGTTAGTTTTAATAATCGACAAAAAACAGAGGACTTAGGTGAATGAGAATTCACAAAGAAAGGACTTAATTGGTAATTAAAATGAGGACTTAAAAATAATTTTAAATAGCGAAAAGCCCTCAGGGTGTTACCTATAAATTGGCATGCTCATATGCCTGAAGGGGGGTCGAAAAAAAAAGGGAAAAAAGTTCAGACTGAAATTTTAAAAAATATAGTTTTCTGAAAATAGCATATGAGAGTTTAGAGTTAATATACAAGGAAAAAGTATAACGAGCTGGAAATGACTGTTCCATTGAGTTAGCTAAAAATATATTTCCAAGGTGAAGATGGAGTCTCGTTGTTGATTGCTGTATCTGCTAACTAGGACTAATTGGTCCAGCTTTCTTCTTTTTACATTCCAGGTACATGTTTTAAACTCCCTGTAATCACCAGTTGAGAAATGAACAATGAAGAGCTATTTCCTTGTGGAATTTGGGTAGTTGTAGCTTATAGAGTAATGTTATTCTCGTCTACATTTGTTTCGAACTGATTTGTATAATTTAGACTTGCTTTAGAACTCGCAAAGGATTGAGGATTTACGTGTGATTAATTCAAATGGATGTTTTGATAACTGATTAGCATCATAGATAATATAGGTTACTTCATTCGCTATTTGTGATTGGTTGTTGGTGAACTTAGTTTACGCATTCATATACCATATAATCCTTTGAATGCCACGGTTTGGATCTCTAAATCAGAATTTGTCTTTAAAAGTGTTTGTGAAATTAGTTGCAGTGGATATGAGTACTAGCTGGAATCGAAATTAACTTCGCAGTAATCCATGGGCCAGTCTAATATTATTTATTTGAATTAGGGAGTAGCGGTTTCTCTATTTAAGGTGAGTCTATTTCTAGTAGCTCCAACAGGCATAGACCCTGTATTTGCTCAACTTCTAGAGTTGGGTTCATCTTGAATCCGTAGCTCATTTGTTTTATTGAAATATCTCAAAAGGGGTCAGTTAGTGCAAAAAAGGGGCTGGGAATAACCATTATTGCCTTATCGCTTCCCAGTTGGCTATTACTGTAAATGATAATTTTGGTCGAGCAGGGACTATTCATAGAGTAGTGATTGTGTAATTTTAAGGCTAAAGGATCCTGTCTTTCTCTTATGAGCTATGTGAAGAACGATTAGGCCATTTCTTGCTCTCCTAATTCTAATTGCTAAAGGACAAATAATTTGGATTTTTGTTAGGTCGTAAAGGAATGCGGGAGCATGTTATTGTATTTTTATATATGCTTTCACATATAGTTCTATCTGAGATAGCTATAACGATCTTGTGGGCTGCCTTCGTTCTTGTGGATTAATTGGTTTTATTAGCATCAAAAGAACAGATTCCAAAATACTCATGTATGATAAATGGTCACTGTCCATGTATTTGATGAAGATCATTTTCCGAGGAAGTCGTATAAATTTATAAATATGAGATCAGATAGCTTGGCTTTTCGAATTAGTACTACTGTTTTGGCTTTCACGTGTTTCTGGGTTACGCATTTGTTATCAAAAAAATTAATTTTGTTCTTTCATATCTGGTGGTCTGTTTTGCAATGTGCCTGCATTTTGACAATGAATTAGATTATATTAATCATATGTTACTTGCTTAGCTTTACACTTTACAATTTGATGTCTCGGATGGCGAAGACCTAGCATTTGTTTCTTATATATGAGGCTACGGTAATGATTCCCGTGACATAGTCATGTTGCTTAACCTATAAAATTTGGGGTGCATTTCTTGTAACCCGACTATAAGGATTCCGGATAATCTTAGTGAATAAATTAGGATTTATTAGAGACAAATAAAGTAAAAAATCGAGGTGTGCCATTTAGCGAATTTCATGGCCTTCTCAAAAGTTAATAACACGTTAGCCTTTTCTAAGCGCGTTTAAACTAATTTTATCTTCCTTAAGTTCGGGTGTGCATCGATTGCAACCCAAATCCAAATCCCGGCGAAATCAAAATGTGTTGAAAATCACGTGTACCCTGGTGGTAACGTAATTAAAAAATGCATTTTCATGACGTCGTAATTCTTAAAATAAACCAAATAATGATTAAGAAGGGCTAGAATTTGGAGATGAGCCTCGCTAAAACCGGAATAATTGCGGGGCCCTCGATAATTGTCTATTAAAAATAAGTAGAAATTGGAATGGCTATTTTAGCAAATTTTAATGGCCTTCCCTAAATATCTCTACGATAAAACCTCTAGGCACGAATTAATTAAAATTATTTCCTTAAATACGGGTGTGCATTGATTGCAACCCAAATCCAAATCTCGGCAAAGTCAAAGTGCGTTAACGAAAACGGGTGCCTTGATGGCAGCGGGGTCGAAAACGTACTTTCACAATGTCGCAAGTCTTTCAATTAAATAATAATTAAAAGTTTATAAATAAAAGCACAAATTAGCATGTAATAAAATCAGATAAAATCAAAAAATACAACAGTTAAAGCGACCGTGCTAGAACCACGGAATTCGGGAATGCCTAACACCTTCTCCCGGATTAATAGAATTCCTTACCTAGGATTTCTAGTTCGCAGACTGTAACAGAGTCAAACTTTCCTCGGTTCGGGATTAATTCGGTGACTTGAGACACCATTATATTCTCAAGTGGCGACTCTGAAACTTTTAAATAACTAATCCCGCTCCGACCGTCCTTTAATTGAAAAAACTCTTTTTATTATACCCTTCGCGGGGTGTAAGCGCCGTAAAAAAGAGGTGTGACAGTGACTCACTTGGGAAATAGACTTTAGCGATTTGCCCCTCACCACATTTTCCGAGGAGCAAATTCAGGAAGCCTAGGCCATGGGGACCCCCGATGTGGGAATGACCCACAAAGGCAAAGACCTTTTCCGTGGTTGCTTTACGGGGGTCGAAGATTCTTTCGATCTGGGCGATGCATCAAGTATCTTCGATGAGGCTCATCGACTCTTGAGTCAGGTAAGTCATAGCTCCCTTTATCAATATCACTTTTGTCTTTTATTCCCTCTTGTCTGATTTCCTTTCTTTCTTCATAGGCCTTGATTCTTCATTGGGAAGAGTTTTCTAAATCCCGAGCAGAGCTAAATCGGTGTGAGGCCGATCTTAAAAGGCTTACGAAGGAGAAAGATGCCCTAAAACTTCTCATTGGGAAAAAAGAAGAGGAGATCAAGGACCTTCGAGCTGAATTGGCAACAGCTCATAAAGGACAAACCGACCTGATTGAGCAAGTAATGTAAATTTTTTTGGAAGCTCGATATATTGATTCTGGAATAATGACTAACACTTTGATCCTGCTTGTTCGGCAGAAGGCCGAAAGGCTCAAGAAACTTCGCGAGAAGGCCAAGACAAAGGAGTCATAGACTTTAGGGTGAAAACAAAACGTGGATCGCCTTGCCTTGGAGAAAGAGGCTGCTCGAGCCCAACTGTTATCGATTGAACGTCAACTCCAAAGCATGAAGGAGGAGAACTGGGCCCGAACCAAGATAATTGAGGATCTCGAGGCTTGATTGGCCGCCAAACTTGTGAAGGCCACATCTAATGCAAAAAAAGTAAAGGCTGACGTGAGGCGGTCATGGCCGTCTATCGAGCCGATGCTGAAGTTGCTTACGCTCGAGCAAAGGAAATTTCCGATGCCACTCAGGCTCGAGCATTCTGCATTGCCGAACATGCCAAATGCCAATCCCGGAGAGAGACTCTCGAGGAGATTCATGCTTGTGGATTTGACCTTACTGTCGAGATTGAGAGTGTGAAAGTACTCGAGACGAAGCTAGAACACTGCTTTCTTCTAATGACGATGACTCCGGGAGTGCGAGTGGATCCGAGAGGGGAGAAGATGAAGATGAGGCTCCCAAGGAAGATCAGGCACTTGGAATTTTTTTCTTTTATGGATTTTTTTGTGTAAAACCATGTGTGGTCTTCATAAATATTTTGCCATATATGAAAGATCCTTTTTTTTGACTTGTCTCCAATTTTGGTTTTGTTAAAAAAACTGCTTTGCTTTTCGCCTTATGATAATTTTGATATACTTTATATCCTGTGAGAATTTTGACTTACTTCGTTGCCTTGCAAAAATTTTGTCGAAGTCATATTAGAATCGTCTATATAATCGAGTGAGTACTTGCTCTAAGATGAAGAAGAAAAAACCCTTAGGTTTCAGTTGAGCGAGGGTGGATCCTCGAACTCAACAACATAATGGCCCTTAGGCTCTTCAATCGGGCTGATATGTCCTTAAAAGAGTAGTTCTTTCCCTTTTCGGCTTAAAAATTTAATCATATGAAAATTTGTTATGCCTTAGCACGAGATAAATCTGTATCAATTAGGATTCATTGTTATTGAAAACCTTTTACATTATTTTACCTTAGCATAAGTTTGTTCGAGAGTTCGAACAATTTGGTACCACTTAAGGTTTTTGAGGGTTGACGTTATCGAAACCTTTTGTGCCTTTGCCGAGGGTAGCCTTTTTTTAACCGATTTTATGAAAATATATAATTAGTTTGGCCGTAAACTTTAACTTAAGATTTTCCCTTTGGGATTGTTTCTCGATTACATTTCGAACTTGTTCGAAGTGTCAGTCCCCGAGTGGGGTGGCCATGGCCTAAAAAATCGAGGATTGCCTTTTCAAGGTCTTATGGTCTTGAAGTTTAATAATTTGAACACGTCGATTTTTGGACGGCAGTCCCCGAGTACGGGGTTGATAGATCGAGCTTTAGTTGCGATCGACACTTGAGCCAGCTTTCACAATAGATCATAAGTAAAGTAGAAAACTTCACTAAGGCATGGAACATCTAGTAAGGAAAAAATACTTCTTTCCATAAATCATTCATGCGTACATGTTTTGTCATCGGGGCTTGGGTAATCTACAAGGACACGGTTCATTTGACCGTTTAGCCCTTTACAAAATTTTACCTATCGAGACTTGTTGATGCGGAGTATTTTACTTGAGAACATAATATCCGAGGGTGATGCCCCCGAGTATTCGAGGTAGATTGTAAAAAAGCCTCGAATATTGTTGAATTGTCCTCTGTTAGCATAAATAACTGTTGCCTCGTTAAAAAGCTCGCCAAAAAAAATCCATTTGGGACAAAAACCGATCTAAGGGAAAAAGAGTACAATGCGTGCTTTAAAACTTGAGGTCTTTATGTTGAAGAATTTCTCGACGTTTCGATCGAACACATGCAATAAGTTAGTATTAAATACAAATGAAAATGGAGAGAGTCATACTTTAGCAATAATATCGTTTGAGGAGCGATATGTTCCAATTATTTGGCAATTGTTCGTCATTCATCGTGCCAAGTTTGTAAGATCCCTTTCCGATGACACCGAGGACCTGATATGGTCCTTCCCAATTTGGGCCGAGTTTTCTCTCATTTGGATCTCGAGTGTTGAGGGTGACTTTTCTCATAACTAAGTCCCCGATTCGAAAGTAGCGAAGATTGGCTCTTCGGTTATAGTATCTTTCAATGTGCTGTTTCTATGCTGTCAATATGATGAGGGCGGCTTACCATTTTTTATCTAGCAATTTGAGGCTTGTGTTCATAGCCTCGTGATTCGATTCTTCCATTGTGTATCGAAACCTGACACTGGGTTCCCCCCTTGACCAGGATCAGGGCTTCAGCACCATATACTAAGGAGAATGGTGTTTTCCCCGTACTAGATTTTTATGTTGCTTGATATGCCCAAAAGATTTCGGGCAAAATTTCTCTCCGTTTCCCTTATTGTCATTCAATCTTTTCTTTAGATTCTGAATGATGGTCTTGTTTGTTGATTCGGCCTATCCGTTTCCACTAGGATGATACAAAATTGATAATATCCTTTTTATTTTGTGATCTTCGAGGAATTTCGTTATTGTGCTGCCGATAAATTTTTTTCCATTGTCGCATACTATTTCGGCAGGTATCTCGAATCGATATATGATGTGATCCTAGATAAAGTGTATAACTTCTTTTTCTCTTACTTTCTCAAAATCCTGTGCTTCAACCCATTTAGAGTAATATCTAGTCATAAATAAAATGAACTTAGCTTTACTTGGGACCGAAGGCAAAGGGCTGATGATATCCATCCCCCATTTCATGAACGACCTTGGGGATAGGACTGAATGAAGTTGCTCCACGGGCTGGTGGATCGTCGGTGCATGTCTTTGGCATTTGTCGTATTTTTTAAAAAACTCCTTAGTATAGTTTTTCCATACTATCCCAATAGTACCCTGCTCTGATGACTTTGTGAACCAACGATTCGGCATCGAAAGGGTTCCCGCAAGTATCCTCATGAATTTCTCATAAGACTTAGTCGGTGTCTCCTGGACCTAAATATATTGCCAACGGCCCATTGAACATCCTTCTGTACAATGTTCCATCTTCGGCCAATGTGAATCGTGCATCTTTCGTTTGTAGAGTCCTCAATTCCTTAGGGTCCTACGAAAGCTTCCTATTCTTTAGAATATCGATATATTTGTTTCTCCAATCCCAAGTTAGGCTAGTAGAGTTTATTTTGGCATAGCTTTCTTCGACTACCGACTTTGAAAGTTGTACGACAGTCCCCAAGCTGAATTCGTCGTCTTCGACTGATGACCCCAAATTTTCAAGGGCATCGGCCTGACTGTTCTGCTCTTGGGGTACATGCTATAGGGTCCATTCTTTGAACCGGTGTAAGGTTACATGCAGTTTGTCCAAGTGAATTAGTTCTTCTTTTTGAGCAGTGAGAAGAACTTGTGACTTCGATCTAAAGACCTCGAGATGAATCGGCCTAAGGCGGCTATCCGCCCAGTTAATCTTTTTATGGCCTTAACAATGTCCACGACTGTGATGTATTCAATCTCTTTGATTTTATCGGGGTTGATCTCAATTCCCCGCTTTGACACCATAAAGCCGAGGAATTTTCCTGAACCGACCCCGAATGCACATTTCTCCGGCTTGAGTTTCATGTTGTATTTTCTCATTATATTGAATGTTTCTTACAAATGTGTCAAATGGTCCTCCGTGCACAGGGACTTAACTAGCTTGTCATCAATATAAAGCTCCATTGATTTACCTATTTGTTCTTCGAACATTCGGTTTACTAGGCGTTGGTAAGTAGCACCAGCATTTTTAGTCCAATTGGAATTACATTATAGCAATAAGTACCATGCTTATTAATAAATGAAGTCTTTTCCTGATCCTCCGAGCTCATTTATATTTGGTTGTACCTGGAGTAGGCATCGAGAAAGCTGAGGATCTTGTGGCTGGCCGTGGCATCTCTACTGCGATCGATATTAGGCAAAGGAAAGGAGTTCTTAGGGCATGCTTTGTTTAAGTCTTTGTAGTCTACGCACATTCTAAATTTATTCCCTTTCTTGGGGACTACGACTACGTTTGCTAACCAGTCGGGATATTTTACTTCCCGGAAGGATCCCATTTTAAGAAATTTGGTTACCTTATTTTGATAAATGTATGCTTTACCTCAGATTGTGGCCTTTTCTTTTACTTTATCGGTCTGAACTTTGGGTCCAAGCTCAATCAATGAGTCTCTGGTGGGATCATTGTCATGTGAAGATGGGACCAAGCAAAACAATCCATATTTTTATAAGGAATTTAATGAGTTTTTACCTGAGTTCGGGAGTTAACCAGTGCCCAGGTATACCTTTCGATCAGCTAGATGCTCCATCAGTATGACTTGTTCCAGCTCTGCAAATATTGATTTCATGGCATTGGAATCATCGGGGATTATGCAAGTTTGAGGTATCATATAATCATGATCCTCGATAATTTCCTGCTGTTCCGATTTGGTGGAGGCTAGCGACTGTGTTAGCTATTTGACTTCTTGCTTATCCTTTGATTCTAGTCCCTTTAACATTAGTGCCGATATTGGTATGACTTCATTAATTGCAAGCATCTCTTTGGTTGCTGGTTGTTTTCCGTACATCGCTTTGATTCCCTCTGCTGTTGGGAATTTCAAGACTTGATGAAGCGTTGAAGGTACTCCCCTCATATTACGGATCCAAGGTCTTCCGAGCAGCGCATTGTACCTCATATCACCTTCGATTAAATGGAGCTCCGTTTCATGGATAGTTTCGGCCACATTTAGTGGCAAAATGTTTTCCCCTTTGGTGGTTTCACTTGCCATGTTGAAGTCATTGAGTACTCGAGTTGCATGCACGACTTGATCCTGGAGGCCGAGTTGCTCTATGACCCTCGATCGAATAATGTTTTTTGAGCTACCTGGATCAACCAACACACGTTTAACTTGAATTTTATTCATAAGGATAGATATTACCAATGTGTCATTGTGAGGCTGTTCGATCCCTTCTGTATCCTCATTGTTGAAAGATAATGTATCTTCTGGTAAGTAGTCCCAGGTATGCTGCTCCCTTGTGATTGTAACTTTGGTATGTTTACATATCGGTCCCTGAGGAATGTCATGGACTGCTTTCTACACACGCCCCATGACCCCTTGGCCGCGCCCCATGGCATCCTAGCAAGCCTCACAATGTCTAGCACCATGGTCAGCCCCGTGGTCTTGGCTGCGCCAAGCGACAAGCGCGCATGTGCCACTGTCGCCCCACCGATGTCCCTCGCCAGCGCCCAGCGGCTGGCCAATGACAATAGCGTCGCACGCCCTGATAATACCGCGCGTGCACATCCTGATGCCTCGCCAGTGCCTAGCTTCAGGCCCATTCCAGCAGCGCCCCGCGCACAGACCCTGATGCCAAGCACCAACGCCCAGCCTCAGGCGAACACAACAAGTGTCGTGCGCGCCCACAGCACTGCGCGCGTAGACCCTGACCCACATGACAAAGTTGCTGCCATCAAACTTTTTTCTACATTGTAATAAACTAAGTCCTTTTAATTGTATTGTTTTAGGCTAGTTTACATCATTTTCATTCAGTGTGTTCCTACAACTTTATTATGGCAAGTCATGTAACTTTGGTTTATTTTTTTTAAGTATTATTAAGGGGGACTAAGGAATCAAACATTTTCTAGCAATCAATTCTCTATACTGGTGTCTCTCCCCCTCGACACCGCATCTTTTGTAATCAACTTTCATTCGTCAATAAAATCAGCATCATCATTCAAAACCCAATTCACTCTCAGCTTCCGCAATTGCTCGCGACATCGATTTTCCCGCACGGCACTGACGATCTAGTCTAGCATGCGGAGGGGACCTCATTGGTGGACGGCAACCGCACTGACATCGGTTGCCAAGCCTTACGTTGACCTTCCAAAGAACATCAAGAAGGCGTTGCATAACAGTTGGTATTAGAGCCTAGGCTCAACATCGAACGAGGGAACACATTTTCCATCATCACCATTTCTGACCGTGGTGAATCATGGGGAGCGTCTAGCATCCCTAGAGGAGACAGTTGATCGATTACGACCCATCGTAGACATGGTGCATGATCTAAGTACCAACCTAAGGTTGGACGACCTGGACCGCCGAATGTGGCAGGCCAAAAACGACATTGCAAACATCAGTCGTGACTTTGAGGACGACAAACAAATGGCAGCCACTGAAAATGCCAATATTCATGGAAAATTTGATGACCTCTAACAGGAGCGTGCCAACAATTTAGCCCATCGGGAACAAGAGGCAGACAGACTAGCTGCTATGCAGCAAACCATAGACGACTTGATAGGCCAGCTCAATGTTGTCAATGATGCCCTCCAGAGCCTGCTTCGAGGAGGCGACAACAACATCAGGGGTACAACAAACCCCAACATCATTCCACACAAACTTAAGATACCAGAGCCAAATCCATACGACGGATCCCGGGATGCTAAAGAAGTGGAAAACTTCATCTTCGACATTGAACAATACTTCGATGTCGTGGGCCATTTGGAAGAATCCAAAAAGGTAGCAACTGCTGCCATGTATCTTCAGGGCGATGCCAAACTTTGGTGGCAGATCAAATACGAAGCCATCAAGGCCGGTGAAGATACTCTCTAGAAATTAGGTGAACTGAAGGTAGCCATACGCCTACAGTTCTTCCCCGAAAACTTAGAATACAATGCAAAGAGAAAGCTACAAGAGCTCCGACACACCAGATCAGTGAGGGAGTACGTACGGGAATTCTCCACACTCATGCTAAACATACGCGACGTGGGGGACAAAGTCAAACTCTTCGCATTCATAGAAGGTTTGAAACCTCATGCCCGTATGGAACTACAGAGACAACGGGTAGACACCCTGCCCAAGGATATTCAAGCTACAGAATGCCTTGGCGATTATCATTTGGGAACTCAGAATGACAGGTTCCGGCCGCCTGTCCGAGGGGGATTCAACGGGAACCATCCCAGCAATGGTGGGCCCAAGCAAAAGTGGGGGAGATCGGAGTGCATCCAAAACTAAGACTCCTCCCTCCAACAGTAACAACACTGCATTCATCAACAACAATCAGGGGAGAAGGACTCCCTCAGAATGCCGTCATTGTGGCGGGGCACATTGGAACAATGAATGCCCAACCGTAAAGATCAATGATCATGAAACTGTCAAAGATGAGACTGATGCATCAGACACATCAGAAGCAGACCGGGTAGGCGCCTTCAATGCACTTGTTGGATCTATCCCACATGCCTTAGCGGGGATCGGTGCATGTCCTCCTAAGAAAATCTCAGCTCTAATCATCAATAAGGGGAAAGAAAAGATGGACAAAAGACCTCCTAATCAAGCGAGGACCCTCATGTTCGTCGAATTGAAAGTGAATGGCCACCCCATTCACGCACTGATTGACACGGGCACTACCCATAACTACTTGGACTCAACTTAAGTAAAGCATCTTGGTCTAGTGGTCAGGAAGAGTAAAGGTCGCGTCAAGGCCATCAACTCGCCACCCCAGACATTAAGTGGAACAGCCACAAATGTCTCAGTGAAGCTTGGCCCATACAAAGGAAGCATCGACCTGCGCATTGCAATTATAGATGACTTCGACATGATAGTGGGTTTGGAGTTCATGAGGCAAACCAACACCATACCAGTACCATATGCCAACATGCTCCTCATGATGAGAGAAAACGGGGCCAAGCCCTACACCATACCATGTTTTCCCATAAAGATGGCCATTGCAAACATCTCAGCCATGTAGTTGGAGAAGGTAGTCGACAGACATGAACCCCTGGTTTCGGCTACCCTTCACAACAACAAACAACCATCATGTCCTCGGCCAGAAAAGACGGGTGATACTCATCAGCGTGTGAAGACTTGTCAGCTATGCCACAAGGACAAGTCGGATCACTCATCACAGAAGGGACCCATGCAGCCACTACATGTCTTGCAGCGACCATAGGAAAGTGTTTCCCTCAGATTCATCACAGGATTGCCCCAAGTCGGGAATCTCGCATCCATCTTGGTTGTCATAGATCAGTTTTCAGACTATACAACCCTCATAGCAGCCCCGCAGAACATTTCAGTAGAAGATACAACTAGACTCTTCTTCTCGCACATCATCAAACATTGGGACATGCCCAAACACATTGTTAGTGAGTGCGACTCACGCTTCACTAGCAACTTTTTGACGCTTTGGGTCGACATTGAGTCACAACTCAGGCATCCATCCATCATTGGATGGCTAGATAAACTGGTTCAATGACATGCTGGAGGAATATCTCCGCAACTTTGCAACTGGATCACAGAAGCATTGGGTGAAGCTCTTGGATGTTGCTCAACTATGTTTCAATTCTCAAAAGGACCTTCATACAAATAAAACCCCTATTGAAATTGTTACCGGACAGCAACTGCTTCTCCCGCAAATAGGGAATCCATCTATCATGCTGAAATCGCCTTGAGCTGCCAGCTTCTCGAGCGAATGGGAGCGCAACATGGAGATAGTGCGGAGCTATCTCGTCAGAGCCCAAGAGCAGGCAAAAAGGTTCACCGAACATAATCTTTGCTTTGCACATCATCAAACAGGGGACAAAGTAATTTTATGCATCCCAAAGCGATACTTGTTCGCAGAGAGGACCCATGACCCTTGCCTGCAACAAAAATACATCGGCCCCTGTCTATTGAAAAACGCTTTGGGAAATCCACATATCAGGTGAAAACCCCATCATGGTGGAAGATCCATCCAGTCTTCCATGTCAGTCGCATGAAACCGTTGCTTCGCTACCAGAGCAAGCTCAAAGAACAGAGGGGCGCAGACCTCCCAACCATCAACCACCAGAACAATCATCATTATCATCATTCTGATAAGGCTCCGTGGATGGTGCCAACTCAGGTGGGGGAGAATGTCATGAGCTGTTTTCCTCACACGCCTCATGACCCCTTGGCCGCGCCCCATGGTGGCCTAGCAAGCCTCACAATGCCTAGTGCCATGGTCGGCCCTGTGGTCTTGGCTGTGCCAAGTGACAAGCGCGCATGTGCCTCTTTCACCCCACCCATCCCCCTCTCCAGCACCCAGCGGCTGGCCAATGACAATAGCGTCGTGTGCCCTAACAATGCCATACGCGCGCATATCCTGATATATCGCCAGTGCCTAGCTGCAGGCCCATTCCAGCAGCTCCCTACGCACAGACCCTGATGCCAAGCACCAGTGCCCAGCCTCAGGCGAACACAACAAGTGTCACACGCGCCCGCAATACCGCACACGCAGACCCTGACCTAAATGACAAAGTTGCTGCCATCGGACTTATTTCTACATTGTAATAAACTAAGTCCTTTTCATTGTATTGTTTTAGGCTAGTTTACATCATTTTCATTCAGTGTGCTCCTACAGCTTTATTAGGGCAAGTCATGTAACTTTGGTTTATTTTTTTTAAGTATTATTATGAAGGACTAAGAAATCAAACATTTTCTAGCAATCAATTCTCTGTACTGGTGTCTCTCCCCCTCGACACCGCATCTTTTGTAATTAGCTTTCATTCATCAATAAAATTAGCATCATCATTCAAAACCCAATTCACTCTTAGCTTCCACAATTGCTCGTGACATTGGTTTTCCCGCATGGCACTGACAATCTAGTCTAGCGTGCGGAGGGTACCTCATTGGCGGATGGCAACCGCACTAACATCGGTTGCCTAGCCTTACGTTGCCCATCTAAAGAACATTAGGAAGGTGTTGCGTAATAGGAATATTGACCCCACCAATGATCATATGAATCACGTGCTGCAATTCCTCCTATTCGTTTTTCCTGTTTGCATCCCTATTTCTAAAATGAGTTTTAGATATGTCACTAAAGAACTCCAAAGATGACATCCGTTGAATAAACGAGCTACCTCCTCCCTCAGTTGGCAGCAATCTTCGATTTTATGACCGTGTTTTCCATGGTATTTGCATATTTTATTAGGGTTTCTTTGAGCTGGGTCGGATTGTAGGGATCTGCGCCATCTAGTATCTTTGATCCATCCAATGGCTAATACAATACCCATTGTATTGATGCTGAAGTTGTATTCTGATAACCGTGGCGCTTCCTTGGGCTCGACATGTTTATTGAAGCCACTCTTACCCATGAGCCCTTGGGAGTTTTGTCATCGATCATTCCTTCGATTATTTCGAAGGGGATTACGTCCTGGTCTATTGTTTCTATGATCTGTGTTGTATGGTTGGTACCAGTCTCTATTTGATCGGGGCTCTCTATCGATGTTTCTTTAAATCTTGCCTTCGAATTTATTTGGATAAAAGGAATCGGAAGGGGCTCCCAACTGATTATCTTCGACTCTGATTTTGACTGGTATCAGTTATGTACATCGTCCCTGGTCACAGCTGGATATTCAATCAAATTCTATTTAAGTTGTCGTGATGCTATTGAACTTTGCTAGTTCAAACTTTCGATGAAGGCTTGGACAGTCCAATCATCAGTGACCGAGGGCAGGTCCATGCGTTCCATCTGGAACCAAGATACGAATTTCCTTAACGTTTCATTGTCCTTTTGTCTCACTTTAAAGAGGTCCGATTTCCTAGTCGCGACCTTTATTTCCCCGGCGTGTGCCTTTATGAGCGAATCAACAAGCATGGCGAAGGAATCGATGGAATTGGATGACAAATTGTGGTACCATATCATTTCCCCCTTCGATAGCGTTTCTCAAAATATTCTAAATCATTTCCTTTTATTGCACATATAGAAGAAGTGACATGCTTATTAGGATCAGCGGTTCCTTTGTACTTGGGAATTTCTGGCATGCAGAATTCTTTGGAATGGGCTTTGGAGCCGCACTTGGTGGGAAAGGCTTCTGTATGAACTTCTTTACCTCCAAACTCTTTAAAATCGGGGGTGTCCCGGTATTTGATCAACCCCCTGAGTTGTATGTTTCTACTTTTTCATCGTTAGGCTCAATTTTATTTTCTCTTGATTCGATCCATTTAGTGAGCTCCTCGAGCATTTTCATGATAGCTGGGTCAGTTTTCGATCTATTATCGTTCAATTTTTCCAGTATAGGCTCGACCCTGTGAATAACTTCCTGTGATGCATCGAGTTTGATTTTGATTTTGGAGATGTGCTATCGTAGCTTGCTGAGCATGCAACATTTCAAATATCCTTCGAACACTAACCCTGCCTTCTTCACCACTATGTGCGTTTTGATCGGCTGTCCAGGCATTTTTGCGGACGTTATTTTCAGGGTCGGCACCTAAATTTTCATGAATCACAACACAAAAATTGACATCGACTGGATTTACGGCCTGTGGCCCATCGGGGTTGATTGGAGGTACTTCGTTTCCCGAGGTGACTATGTGCGCTTTCTCGCCATGAAGACCAAGCCGGTGTCTGTGTGAGTGGGCACTATTTGAGAGTTTGACATGTTGATTCCTGAAATTAAAGACATTTACGAGAACAAGTGTAAAAGCATTGTATGTGATGAGGATTAAAACTAGGCAATCACTATTATCCTTATCCCCACGGTGGGCGACAAACTGTTTACGCTAAAAATTGGATAACAATTAAACTTATAATGTGGTTTCAAAGATACGTGATTTCACCTAATACCAATTGATAAATGTAAAGATAAGAGATGCAAATTGACAATAATATAAAGCAAACCAGCATTTGGATAGAGCCCTCGAGATCGGATACCCTCGAGCTAGTTATGTAAGAATAGTTAAAATGCAACGAGCTGATAAACAAGAGAGCGTAAACTAAAGAGAGAATATTTTATTGCTTTGATCCGTGTGAATGTAAGGTCTACAAATGATGGGGAATCCTCTTTATATAGTAGAGGAATCCTAATTATCGTATAACTCTAATTAAAGAAGTAAATCCCATGATTAGCCTAAACAACCACCCTTGATCTGATCTGTTTCAGGATTTTCGCCATGATCTTTGATCAGTTACGGATATCTCGTCTTTCCGTTATTGCGCTTCGTTCGAAGTCTGCAATATATGGTCTCGATCGCTAGTGGCCTCGATCTCACCGAGCACCTTGATCTCACCGAGCACCTCGATTTTCAAGCTTGATACTTTATTTTCGTGCTATGACCTGACTCATTATGAGACTGATCCTCGACGTGATGCCCTGGTCTTCGATTAAATGGCAAAATCAGGCAAGTTCCTGTTTTATCCGTATGCATGTTCTTTGTTTTTTATGTTATCTAGTCTAGTTGTAATAAGTAGTAGTATTTTATTCTGAAAGCGAGCCACTTGATCATATTGCTCTTCTGAATGTACCAAAATTGCAAATTACATATTGAAAAGAAGGAGTGACTGCAATAAAACAGATTATAAAAGAGGCATGGCTGATGTTCTTAGAGAACGTGCCAATTTTATTTGCTCACTTGAGTAGTTTAATGTAAGTGCTACACTATAATATTTTAAGAGCATAAGATGCTATTTATGTGGGTTTTTTTATATTAAGAGTTATACAAATAGCTGGTGGAATTTAATGTTTACTCTTCCTCAAAATATACATTAATTATAGCTAGATGATTATACAAATATATATATATATATATTATTATTAACTTTACCAGTTTGATGAGCTGCTATTTAAATTAATCATTCACTAAGTATTCACATTGTTTGGAGCCTAGAGCACGTAGCCCCTTCAGCTCCTACAATTAGTTTTGCTTTTTATTCTTTTTCTTCCCTTTTTTTTTTTTAATTTCCTTGCGCTAAGTGTCTATTAGAAATCGCCTCGTTACCTTCTTAAATTAGGCATAAGGTCTGGGTTGTTACTGTCTTCGCTTTTTTTTTTTTTTTTTTAAATCTATAATTTCCACCAGCAAATTATTCTAGCGAAAAAACAAACGCCACGTTTATATCTCAACAAACTTGGTTCTCTTACTTAATATCTGAAAAATGAAAGAGCGTCTAAGTTAAAATTAAATATTCTCTCTAATCTAATGAGATTTATTAGAGTAAACATAAGTCTTTTGTCTACTTTATGCCTCTTATGTATGTTCACATTGTAAATTACCTCATGAAATTTAAAAGGCGTGGTTGTTGTCACGACCCAAAATCTACTAAGGGTCGTGATGGCGTCGAACACCGCTGTCAGGCAAGCCAACCAAAATAATTAATTAAATTCTTATCTCAATAATTTTGAAAACTGATATTTTCCTTCAATCCAGATAGTAAAAGATAATCTTTACGAAAATAATTAGAAGAATATTTACAAGTAAGTACAGAATACCCCATATACATCCCAGAACTCGGTGTCACAAGTACACGAGCAATTTTTAAGAAATAATATAATACAACGATGTCCGGAATACAAATTGGACAGAGGATAAATACAATAATCTGGAGGGGACTCTGGTAGCTGCGGGTCGTCCCAAGAAGTGCAGCTCACCTAATTCTCCGCATCAACCATGCTGCTATGCCACTAAGCCACTTGCCACATATGAACTTGTGCAACAAAAATGCACAACAAGTGTAGTATGAGTACGAAAATAACGTGTACTCTATGAGTATCCCGTCTAATCTCGAAGAGTAGAGACGAGAGGTCGAATTCGACACTTACTAGTAGTCCAATAATAATATTATTAATGCGATGAATCATTGAGTTATTAACAACAGTAAATTCAGATATGTCACGAAACAGGTAAAAAGTTCCCTTTTAGTTAAAAGTCTCCGGATTTATATTCCATTAATTAAAAATTATCTCAAGTCGGGGAGAGCAGATATCAATATCAATAAATCTCAAGGCAAGCAATACAAGCATGCGCAACTCATGCCGATGTCGTACGGCCCGATCCGACATAAATGTAAAATGTGCACTGCCGAGGGCCGAACAGCGTGAACCATAGATACATCTATTACCCCACTCGCGAATCATACATGCGATGCGGTCACAATTAAATAAACTATCATCCTGCTCGCGTACCACACAGGCGACACAGGTACACATAGAAATACATGCTCACACAATAAATTAAGAATTTATCGGGAAGCATTTATCCAAATAAAAGCCAATCCTCTTTTAATGATTTAAGAAAATGAAGTTTAATCCTCTTAGAAATTCATTTACCAATTAGATAGGATTTAAGAAATTTAACTCTCAATACGATTGCAATTATTCCAAGTATAACATGTTTTTAGGTCCTAGACTACCCAGACTTACACATATTAGTAGCTACGCACGGACTCTCGTCACCTCGTGCGTATATAGCCCCCACAAATAGGAGCACATAATCAATTATTTCACCTATGGGGATAATTTCCTCTTACAAGGTTAGAAATGAGACTCACCTTGCTCCGAAGATCCATAACAAGCAATCCATGACCTTCCGAGGACTTGAATCGATGCTAAATTCTCCAAAACTAGCCAATGATTATGCAAATCCATTAATATATGATAAACTACTCATATTAATCGAATTTATAACAATTTCTAACCCCGATCGAAAAGTTAACAAAAATTCCCTCGGGCCCATGTGCTCGGATTCCAAAAGTTTTCGAAGATTATGCTTACCCATTACTCCAAGGACTCAAATATATGATTTACTCTCAATTTCATACCCAAAATCGTGGTCAAATTTCAAGAATATCAATTTTCTAGGTTTTCTTCAAATTTCCAAATTTCTACCAATTTACATGCTAAAATCCATACATAATCAATATATTTATCTCAAGATAGGTGGGAATAGCTTACCTTATCATTGGTGATGAAAATCCCCTCTTAAAACTCTCCAAGAACCACCCAAGCAAAGAAAATATGAGAGAAAATGACCAAATCCCGATTTTAAAAGAACCATTCTGCCTTCAGCACTTCTGCACCCGCGGTCCCTTGACCGCTTCTGCGGTTCCGCAGGTGCGACACTTCTACCGCTCCTGTGGTTCTCTCGCCAAGCCCTCTTTTCCGCTTCAGCGACTCGACTGCCGCATGTGCAGTCCCGCTTCTGCGACTGCATGACCGCATCTGCGGTCCCTTCACTTCTAGTCCAAAACCGTATCTACGGCTCCTCTGGTTGCTTCTGGGCTCCGCACCCGCGGCCCAAGTCTCGTAGGTGCAGTTATACCAGCAATCAGCAGCTTCAGCCTTTCAAAACAATTTCATTTTCAATTCGTTAACCACCCAGAATCCATCCGAAGCCCCCCGGGACCCCAACCAATCATGCCAACCAGTCTCAAACACATTACAGACTTGCTCGAGACCTCGAATCATTTCAATCACCACATGTTATACCAGAACATGACTGCACACCCTTGCTGAATTCACACCATGCACCCCATCATTTTCAAGACCATAATAACACTCTCTGACTCTCTGATCATAAGAGTCGATATTTCCCGAATCCGATGCTCATAATGCATCCAATGACATATATAAGTCCTGTTCCAACTCTCGCAATGCTGCCACGACAGAAGGGATGTGTAGAAATTCATAACCAAATGCCGAATCTACGATTCATGGGGTCTATATTCCTGTCAAGAACCATCACCTCTTTCTGAATCAAATAATGGTCTTTGCTCCTTAATATACTTCATATATTCAGATTGCACTAATCCTAAGTCCAATGATCTCGTCTCACCTAGTACGAACTGCTCAGGCAATAAGCCACCCCGGACATGGTCAAAAGTCTCATATGATGCCGCAATGTGCCAATAGGCTACCAATTCGAACGTAACACAAAAGGAAGACGAACTCTAAAAAGGAAATTCCAATTACCCCGCTCGCGAATCATACATACGATGCGGTCAACATAATTAAACAGATACCCCGCTCGGGAATCATGCATGCAATACGTGCACATAGATAATATAAGTTCCTCTTAGGAAGGGAGGAAACAAAACACATAAAATAGACACGGGGAACTGTACTCAACATCATACTGCTACGGCGCGCAACCTAATCCAAACAACATACCTATGGCGGCATGCCACCTGATCTACACATAAAATTCATATAAGGAGGTACACACCGAGCAAGATTTCTCATTATGATAAGATATCGAATATCGGTCACAAGCACGCCATGTGCATAATACCATCCTTGGGGAGACATATAGTACTATAAGATACAAACGCAAGCACAACTGAGGTGCGATATACAATCTGATTCTCAAGAGACATTTTGCTCATATGACATCATCTCTACGCGGAACCTCAACACGTAAACAATTTTCCAAGCCGTCTCACAACTCACATGGCGAAATGTATCATTACATGAAATATATGACGACGATATAGAACCCTGACTACACATCCATAAGGAGTGCATTACTGAAGTAAACACATCTGGCCTAATATAGAGCCCCATATTCACATTTGAATCCACCCATAGACCTCTAGCTGATCCTGATCGTACTGAACTAGGCTAATAACCTTTTATAGGTCCATAATAACTCCCCTCTCTCTCATAACACATAGGAACAACCATGATAACCGGAATAATCATCCACAATCCATAACCCAATAAATCGAGTGCCCTCTAGGAATCAATTCTCAAATTTACGATGTTACCACAATCCTCATACTTGGTTTACTCTTCAACCACTCAAGTGGCCACATGCCACACTCATACAACCTTCTCGCAATAGATAACAGATCTATACCTCCAACTCATCAGTTGCACTATCGCTAAAAAGTGATCAAGAATCCTTAACAAGGATGCAAAGCCATTTTTACAAACACCAATCTTAGGTGACGCTGAAGGAACCTTACTTTAAATATCAAGACTGTTTCCCTGCTCATCCGAGCTCGTGACTTCCTTGTCAATAACGAACTGCAACCTTGATCCTCTCTTCGAATTTCATACCACTCGCTGTACCCAACATGCCATCATACGATAGAACACGATCATTCATCATAGATCCGTAACCACAAATGGATTAATACTTCATCACATAAAACTCTTCATTTATCTCACTTCAGGAGAACCATAGCAACACACAGTTGAAGTCTCATAACCGTAGAATGTTCAAATATCTGAGTAGTGGTCAAGCTACCACAGCCCCCTTCCGGAGTCCGCCTATGCATAGCAGTAGAATACTTCTGAATAACATCAATTATGGCGGTTGAGAAGCCTCCCACGTACCGCCACAATTCACTTGCATAAATTAGTCACGCTGAAAGAACTGATCTCTGCCACCAATATGCCAATTCAACTTTGGATAATCAATCCATCTTCTTCCAGTTTATCCTTAATAGTCTTAGAAATAATAATACTCCATTCAGCACATATCATGCTCCATCCACACTCATCCCGAGTGACCCTAAATCACTAGACCATGCCGTCTCAAACCCCACAAACCATCTCATACCTCCCAAAGGCTAAACTATAAGTTAAAACATCATAGAACATTCTGTGTCCCTTATCATAAGCTGCTACCAAGCTTGATTCTTAACCGTAAGTATAGGCTCAAAATAACTAGGCACTACGCTATGCCCCCTAAATCCACCTAGACCATTATTGAGAGCCACCCGCTCTGACTTGGCCCCAAACATAATCAATTCCACAAATATCCTAGCATATGAATACCCTCTCGACGAAGCACCCAACAAAATCATTTCCCTTGAAACCTGTATCTATAGAAGTCTCCGAATCAACCATGCTGCTATGCTACTAAGCCACTAGCCACATATGAAGTTGTGCAACAATAATGCTGTCACGGCCCCAATCCCGGTCATGATGGGGCCCAACACAATTGCTAGGCAAGCCCGACCAATTAACACTCACAACCCAATCCATATCCTATTACCGGTTTATAGCATTTAATTTAACAGTTTAACAAAATAATTTAGATAGAGATAGTATGAAACACTGACATAACCATCATCTCCCAAAGACCTGGGGCCATGAGTCTATAGCCTCTAAGATAACAAAACAACACATCCTCAGTAATATTGATGTTCTAAAATGCGTAAATAATAAAGGGATAGGGGAGGAGTCGGGTCCTGCGAACGTCAGGCAGATACCTCGACAACTCCTGAGAAGCTCTGAAGCAGCAAATAGCTTAACTATGCTCCCGGGACACCTGAATCTGCACACGTGGTGTAAGGAGTAAATTGAGTACTTCCAACTTAGTGGTAATAAGAGTAAATAATAACTAAGCGGTAAGAAATCACGTAAGAACACTCCATCATGCTATATAGGACATCACAACCTTTTTAGGAAAACAGTAAAACCGTGAAAATCCTTTAGAAACATTTAGCTCAGTTTAAAATCTCTTTTGAAAATATTCTTTTTCCAACAGTAAGCATATGAATGCGATATCAGGTAGTGCAAGTCCGCACACAAGTCAGCCCCTCGGGCACATCACTCTATTTACAAATAACGCCAGGGTATCTGGTACACAGTGCAAGAAATAGCATGGATGCCAATGGTATGAGAGTGCTAAATTTCATGCCACGTAGTACAAACAGGAATCAATGCGTGAATGCAATGCAATGCACATGACCGCTGTGGCGTACAGCCCGATCCATTTGGATACCCGCGCTCACTGTGGGGGTTCAGACTCCGGAGGGGCTCCTATATCCCAAGCGCAATATAAATATCACACCGCTGCGGTGCGCAGCCCAATCC
>MU786732.1:14075-46175 GCA_026770625.1 Nicotiana glauca | reverse complement strand
CAAAACTCACATTACCGGATTCCTCGTCTCACCACGAGTCCATACATACCAAGAACTCCCAAATCCGAGCTCAAATGACCTATCAATTCCCAATTTGAAATATTAAAATCTCAAGCCCTAGCTTTACCCCTTTTTAATGAATTTTAACCAATTTCCATGTTAAATCTAACATAATCTCGTGCATTTAGGCTAAGGAACTTACCTCCAATCAATCCTCCTTGAATCCCCCTTCAAAATCGCCTCAAAGCTCTCAAAATCGCTCCACAATGGAGGAAAAATGACATAAGCTCGCGGATGAATTAATGATATAAACCCTTCTGCCACAGCGATTTTTCGCTTTTGCGGTTCTCTAAACCGCTTCTGCGGTATTGCTTTCGCGTCCAAATATCCGCTTCTGCGGTTTTCACTTAAATTTCCCCACGACCCCTTATGCGACAAGAAACTCGCTTATGCGGATCCCCAAGTACGTTTCTGCGGCCAAAAGTCCGCTCCTGCGGACCCGCTAATGCGGACCAAGTTCCACTTCTGCAGAACTTCACAACCCATACCAACATTGCTCTTGCGCTCCCTTACCCGCTTCTGCAGTCCATTTCCGCAGAAGCGGAAATACCAGATGACAGAAATCACAGACCTGAAGCAACTTCAAAAACTCTCGTTCAACCACCCGAATTCACCCCGAGGCCCCCGGGACCTCGACCAAAAGCACAAACATGATCTATTACATTATTCAAACTTGCTCGAATCATCAAATCACTATAGTTAACATCAAAATCATCAAATTTCACCAAATCAAAGCCTAAGTTTCTTAAAAACTTCCGAATTGCACAATCGATCAAAAACCCAACCAAACGATGTCCGAATGACCTGAAAATTTGTAGACGTATCCAAAATTACCTAATGAAGCTACTGCAACTCTTGGAATTTCATTACGACCCTCGGATCAAAATCCCACCTATAATCCGGAATTTGCCAAAATTTTAACTTCTCCAATTCAAGCCTATTTTTACATCGGTCCTCTAAAATCAATTCCGATCGCACTCCTAAGTCAAAAATCATCCCCCGAAGCTAACCAAATCACCGGGATCCACATCTGAGCCTTCTAACTATATAGTCAACTTCCGGTTGTCTTTTCCAAAACAAGCTTCCTTCTAAGAGACTAAGTGCCTCATTTCTAACTAAAACCAATTCAATTATATCCGATCCATTCAAATACAGATATTGAAACATAGAGCAATATAATATGGGGGAGACGGGGCGGTAACTCACGTGACGACGGTCTGGGTCATCACATCCTCCCCAACTTAAACAAACGCTCGTCCTCGAGCGTATCCAGAGCTGTCCTAGAAGCCGACCAATAGTTAAATGACCTTACCAGGAATATACCCGGTGTGTCCCTCGTCACCCTATCTTACATAGGTCTGATAATACAACTCCGCTGAAATTTCACAGTCCATCTAGGCCATAACCGTAGAACCACATTGCACTTTCCAAAATTATAAACAAAACCAGAACCTCACATCTATACTCAGAATAAGTCCGAAGCAGCTGTAATGTCCCATACCTGTAACCTCTGAGAATCACATGATATACCACATAATCCAACACTTGAAACGATAATCTATTCACAGCAGTTGTCCACAACAATCATATACCGATAGAAACCTCTTATTAGCTAAAGTCTCATTCCAACACTTCATATCCTACCAATGATAATGAAACACACAGCAAACCGCAACCATTTCTCAGACCAATCATCCATACATAAAGCCACTTCCCTGTTGACTAATGCCAGAACAGATTTCCCAAACCTCGATATAAGCCCTCTAAT
This sequence comes from Nicotiana glauca, assembly GCA_026770625.1. Taxonomy (NCBI): domain Eukaryota; kingdom Viridiplantae; phylum Streptophyta; class Magnoliopsida; order Solanales; family Solanaceae; genus Nicotiana; species Nicotiana glauca. The sequence continues at coordinate 44,347 of MU786732.1, read as the reverse complement.
CATTTGAAATCACATCTATTTGCATTTATTAATGACTCCAATGATCACCTCGAATTCAACGCACCACTCTGGTGATATGACACCTCATTACCGGCCTAAGCCACAACTTGCATAATCCACGCACCAATGGTGGGCGGTCTGAACATACTCAAATCATGAAAAATGGCTCAAACAAAATAGCTGTAACTCAAATTCCTCGGTACCATCACAACCCAAGGCTAGGACTTCGTCCCACATCATAGAAATAGAATACTTGAATCTACCCCGAAAGGTCTAATCCCCCCGTAGCCTCGCTACAATGCGCGATCTTATCCAAACACCGTTACATATGAAGCACCTCAAGTTGCTACGCTCAAAATAGACAGCCACGCACAGATTGATGACTGAAACCAAGGAATCCATCACACCCACGGTGAAGCAAGTAATATACACCATTCAATCCTGAAAGGACACAACTGAAGCGCTATTCATCGAGCAACACCCCATACGAACTTTCCTCAGAAACCAGGAAGCAAGGCATACAAAGTAACATGTGGAAAACTATGCTCAACATCACACTGTTGCGGCATGCAACCCGATCCAGATAACATACCCTTGGTGGCGTGCCACCTGATCCACACAAATATCTCACATAAGGAGATGCATATCGAGCCAAATTTGCTCATTACAACAAAATACTGAGTGCATAACAATATCTACTTATAGCATTGTAAGCTACAAAACTCAACTTCCCCTATGAATCTCGATAGCACCGCACTATATGTGCACACAATCCGAAAATCATAACGCCTCACACCACCGAAAAAGCAACTCATAGATCTCCCCAGATTGCTAACAAGCTCAATAACGATAGATTCAACCTATCCCTCGACAATACATATCGGGGCCAACCAAGCCATCTCAATCTGAATATGTAGCCACATCGGCCTGCCAACGAACTCAACACCAAGAAGCCTGAAGCTGCTCCTTCCCCTTTTTATGACTCCTGCCGGAGCCGTACGATATGGTGCCTGACACCAAATCAATACCGAAATCCACAATCTCGCCCGACGACATGCCCAACCACAAGGAACACATCCGAAAAAGTCCCTCAATACCGGAACTGAATCAATGGTAGAAACCTCTATATTGACATCCGTCACAAAGACCAAATTAAGGAAAGCAACCCTTCCCAGCCGTCCGCTGATCTTTGGAATACCAACCACTCTGCTAAAACGTAATTTGATGCACCTCGCCACGCAACCGATGGCATTTTCCGACATAGCCCATAGCACAATAGTCTAGAATAACCCACATTGCGACAACCAGTCTACAGCTCAACATCATATACAAAATCTAACATACCAACAAAGAAGGACCCACTCGGGCCTCCAATCCCAATAGCCGCTAACGGTACCAATACACACTATCCACAACCACTACATAGCCTGAACATGAGAACTCCCAGTCATTCTTCGAAGATATTCTAAAATTCTCTTGTGCCATCAAACACACTCAGATGTCAACAGTCGACTTATCAAGAAAATGCCGTAACACTACCGAAGTGCCATCAACTTAATCACATTGCCCTTTTTCTGAAACATATACCCTTGTCAAATCACTATGATTAGCAACACAATTTCCTTAGTCATATGAGGATCATTCACCCTAATCATCTGAAGAATCGATTCTTAAATCACCTGCAGCTGCCCGTGCTGTTTAAGAATTTAATGACTTTCCATTCCGAACTGAACCGAGCCTTACACACAAATCCCAATCCTCCACAACATATCGCATATCCCATACCACACTAGGATAGCATGAGGACTTTTATCTCCCTTCCGTGCCGCAGACATCGACGCACTCAACTAGTCAAGAACTTTCATTGATCCCATTTAGAAGAAAACTCATTACACACCCCATGCTTCGCATACCCATAGGAAATATACTCATCTTTAAACCACGGTAAAACCCAACAAGTATATCTCTGCTAACTCCATTTGTACAAGCTAAACTGTCAGGACTGAGTCCTTCTATCTAAACCAAGCTGAGCAAGCCGTCAAAACCCAAGAGCATTGCTGCAAAATGCCTGTAAAAGCTCATTACCTCGAACACCTACAAAGAATTAATCATACCCTTACCATACCGATTCGGTCTATTATCAAGTTATTCCGTCTATCAAATTTCTCTTTTTATTCTTCATCCACCTGATATTTCTCCCTCATTGTAGCATCACAGTTCCTCAATCCAGGCTCACCATAGGAGATTCGAACATAAGACCACACTGTCTAAGATTCATAGGCCACCGAATACTCTTTCAACGTTTCCCAGAAATACCATGTTCCAGAATACTTTACTTGAAGAACTCCTTGCGAATCGGAATTCGTTACTATTACTTCCCAGATACTGATACATAGAATTCCATACTTAACATAAAATACCACAAGTCCTGATCCTTTCCTAATGAAAACACAGTCCCTAGCCACATACACAACCTTTAGACACCTGATTATTACATGCCAAATCTTGGACACAATAAAACCATTCTCGAGAGTCATTCACTCTTACTCAACTGTAAATTATCTGACTTAACGAACAGAAACACTCGTGCCTTACTAGCACTCTGACACCGTAGGATATGATCTCATTCCGATACAAACGAACATCTTCCTTCTCTATAAATTGAGCATTCTTTATCAACAACGGCTCAAGACATCCTATTGTTTCTTCACATCTACGAATCACCATATAACCTTTATCAAAATTTTGCTTTACTCGTGCCATCCTCGGCTCATTTTCTGCAACCAGGACTAATCCGCCAGCATACCTCGAAACGGAAACAACATAGCACATAACCGTACGATCAGCTAATCAACAACAACCTCCCCAACTTGGCTCGAATCCATCTATCAAGACACATTTAATAACCCATAATACTTTTACTCTAATGTTGCCACAATATTATAGTGAGATTAAACTCAAATCGTCTACAAGTTTGTGAAAACACTGATCATCTAGTACCGTAATCCTCTGCAAATCTCGCATTGATCCCCACGTCAGCTGAGTCCACTCTCTGAAGCGACCCAAATTTTCCAATTACAACACGTACTCTTCAATTATACATGAGATCTTCTAACAGTATACAAAAGAATCCTACCCCTTAAGAACACTCCGCAGGAGATATCCCACCTGCTTCGCCTCAATTTAGTATTTCAGCACACCTTCCACCATCATACACATAACACATCCATTAAGTCTTCCTGATTCTGAACTCATATCGCCACACGTAGCGTACTTCACTTCAGAACTAGGAGACACGAAAATATTCTTCACGCGCCCATAACTCGGGGCTACACAACAGATCACAATAGGAAACGAATCACTTAATAGTTCATCAGTTATTCCGCAGACTTCTTCGTCACTACCAAGTCATATAGATACATCTCGAAGTACCAACATACTCATCATATGAATACCAAACCGCTATTCCGGCTAATAGCGACAATACCGAACATGCAAGTTCAAAACACTTGCTCACACGATCAGCACCTCAGTGCTCAAGCCATAGGCAAGATCCGGCCTCAAGTCCTCCAGACTGGCCCAACATCGAACTCACGGGATCACATCTCGCCCCTCGATTGGGAAATCACAAGCTGTCAGGGCACTTATAATACCGAGCGCTCATGTGCACATACCAATGTGTGGAAGGAATTTCAAGAGTTATATCTCAAGCTAAATCAAGTACGCATGATAAGAATTCTAAGAAAGTGAAGTTTTCCAAAAAGGTTTGGCAGCCTCTTGAGGATAAATACAGACGTCTCCGTACCGATCCGCGAGACTCTACTAACCGGCTCATGACTCATGAGGCCTAGTAACCTAGGCTCTGATACCAACTTGTCACGACCCCAATCCCGGTCGTGATGGCGCCCAACACAATTGCTAGGCAAGCCCGACCAATTAACACTCACAACCCAATCCATATCCCATTACCAGTTTATAGCATTTAATTTAACAGTTTAACCAAATAATTTAGATAGAGATAGTATGAAACACTGACATAACCATCATCTCCCAAAGACCTGGGGTCATGAGTCTAGAGCCTCTAAGACAACAAAATAACACATCCTCAGTAATACTGATGTTCTAAAATGCGAAAATAATAAAGGGATAGGGGAGGAGTCGGATCCTGCGTACGTCAGGCAGATACCTCGACAACTCCTGAGAAGCTTTAAAGCAGCAAATAGCTCAACTATGCTTCCGGGACACCTGAATCTGCACACGTAGTGTAGGGAGTAAAGTGAGCACTTCCAACTCGGTGGTAATAAGAATAAATAATAACTGAGCGGTAAGAAATGCTATATAGGACAATACAACCTTTTTAGGAAAACAATAAAATCGTGAAAATCCTTTAGAAACATCTAGCTCAGTTTAAAATCTCTTTTGAAAATATTCTTTTTCCAACAGTAAGCATATGAATGCGATATCAGGTAGTGCAAGTCCGCACACAAGTCAGCCCCTCGGGCACATCACTCTATTTACAAATAACGCCAGGGTATCTGGTACACAGTGCAAGAAATAGCATAGATGCCAATGGTATGAGAGTGCTAAATATCATGCCACGTAGTACAAACAGGAATCAATGCGTGAATGTAATGCAATGCACATGACCGCTACGGCGTACAGCCCGATCCATTTGGATACCCGCGCTCACTGTGGGGGTTCAGACTCCGGAGGGGATCCTATAGCCCAATCGCAATATCAATATAACACCGATGCGGCGTGCAACCCGATCCATGCACATTCCAGAAATGCACATAAGCCCCTTGGGCGATAGTAAAATAGCAGTTCTCAGCTCGAAACGTCAGTAAAATATCATTTAAGTTTTCAAATCTTAGAAAGATGGCTGAGTTTGCAAAACAGTATTTAGAACCTTGGACTGAGATCGAATATTATGCAACGTAATGCAAAACAGTGATATCAATCCCTGAAGGATTCAAATAATCGGCACGAAACCCAAAACATGGCAATCAACCCAATTCATGATAGCATCAAGTAGTTTTCAGTCAATCACGCAGTAAAATCAACAACCAGGACGGACCAAGTCACAATCCCCAATGGTGCTCTACCCCACGCTCATGCCTGGCGTGTAAGTCACCACAATACAGCACTATGATGTGCAAATCCAGGGTTTCAAACCCTCAGGATATACTTTACAAGTATTATTCACCTCGAACCGATGAAATCTCGAGCTCGCGATGCCTTTTCCCCTCAATTCGGCCTCCACGCGCGTCGAATCTAACCAAAATCAGAGCGAATGTATTACAACATGCTAAGGTAACAATACCCAATCGAAAACAATCGAAAAATATCAAGAATCTCGAAACTAGCAAAACCCGATCCCCGGGCCAGCTTCTCGAAAAATTATAAAACTCACATTACCGGATTCCTCGTCTCACCACGAGTCCATACATACCAAAAACTCCCAAATCCGAGCTCAAATGACCTATCAATTCCCAATTTGAAATATTAAAATCTCAAGCCCTAGCTTTACCCCTTTTAATGAATTTCAACCAATTTCCATGTTAAATCTAAACTAATCTCATGCATTTAGGCTAAGGAACTTATCTCCGATCAATCCTCCTTGAATCCCTCTTCAAAATCGCCTCAAAGCTCTCAAAATCGCTTCACAATGGAGGAAAAATAATATCAGCTCGCGGATGAATTAATGATATAAACCCTTCTGCCACAGTGATTTTTCGCTTCTGCGGTTCTCAAAACCGCTTCTGCGGTATCGCTTCTGCGTCCAAATATCCGCTTCTGCGGTTTTTACTTAAATTTCCCCAAGACCGCTCATGCGACAAGAAACTCGCTTCTGCGGTTCCCCAAGTCCGCTTCTGCGGCCAAAAGTCCTCTCCTGCGGACCCGCTAATGCTGACCAAGTTTCGCTTCTGCGGAACTTCACAACCTATACCAACATCGCTCCTGCGCTCCCTTACCCGCTTCTGTGGAACCGCTTCGGCGGTCCATTTCCGCAGAAGCGGAAATACCAGATGACAGAAATCACAGACGTGAAGCGACTTCAAAAACTCTCGTTCAACCACCCGAATTCACCCCGAGGCCCCCGAGACCTCGACCAAAAGCACAAACATGATCTATTACCTTATTCAAACTTGCTCGAATCATCAAATCACTATAGTTAACATCAAAATCATCAAATTTCACCAAATCAAAGCCTAAGTTTCTTAAAAACTTCCGAATTGCACATTCGATCAAAAACCCGACCAAACGATGTCCGAATGACCTGAAAATTTGCAGACATATCTAAAATCACCTAACGAAGCTATTACAACTCTCGGAATTCCATTCCGACCCTCGGATCAAAATCCCACCTATCATCCGAAATTCGCCAAAATTTCAACTTCGCCAATTCAAGCCTATTTCTACACCGGGCCTCCAAAATCAATTCCGATCGCACTCCTAAGTCACAAATCATCACCCGAAGCTAACCAAATCACCAGAATTCACATCCGAGCCTTCTAACTATATAGTCAACTTTTGGTTGACTTTTCCAAAACAAGCTTCCTTCTAAGAGGCTAAGTGCCTCATTTCCGACTAAAACCAATTCAATTCTATCCAATCCATTCAAATACTGATATTGAAACATAGAGCAACATAATACGGGGGAGACAACATGGTAACTCACGTGACGACGGTCCGAGTCATCACAAATGCACAGCAAGTGTAGTATGAGTACGAAAACAACGTATGCCCAATGAGTATCCCGTCTAATCTCGAAGAAGTAGAGACGAGAGGTCGACTTCGACACTTACTAATGGTCCAATAATAATATTATTAATGCGATGAATCATGGAGTTATTAACAACAGTAAATTCAGATAAGTCACGAAACAGGAAAAAATTTCCTTTTTAGTTAAAAGTCTCCGGATTCATAATCCATTAATTAACAATTATCTCAAGTCGGGGAGAGAAGATATTAATATCATTAAACCTCAAGGCAAGCAATACAAGCATGTGCAACTCATGTCGAGGTCGTACGACCCGACCCAGCATAAATGTAAAATATGCACTGCCGAGGGTCAAACGGTGCGAACCATAGATGTATCTATTACCCCGCTCGCGAATCATACATGCGACGCGGTCAAATTTAAATAAACAATCACCCTACTCGCGTACCACACATGCAACGCAGATACACATAGAAATACATGCTCAAACAGCAAATTAAGAATTTATCGGAGAATATTTATCCAAATAAAATCCAATCCTCTTTTAATGATTTCAGAAAATGAAGTTTAATCCTCTTAGAAATTCATTTACCAATTCGATAGGATTTAAGAAATTCAACTATCAATAAGATTTCAATTATTCCAAGTATAGCATACTTTTGGGTCCTAGACTACCCAAACTTACACATATTAGTAGCTATGCACGGACTCTCTTCACCTCGTGCGTACGTAGCCCCCACAAATAGGAGCACATAACCAATTATTTCACATATGTGGACAATTCCCTCTTACAAGTTTAGAAAGGAGACTCACCTCGCTCCGAAGATCCATAACCGGCATTCCACGCCCTTCCGAAGACTTGAATCGATGCTAAATGCTCAAAAACTAGCCAATGATTATGCAAATCCATTAATATACGATAAACTAATCATATTAATCAAATTAATAATAATTCCTAATCCCGATCGAAAAGTTGATAAAAATGCCCTCTGGCCCACGCGCCCGGATTCTGAATTTTTTTGAAGATTAAGCTTACCCATAATTCCACCGACTCAAATATATGATTTATTCTAAATTTCATACCCAAAATCGTGGTCAAATTCCAAGAATATCAATTTTCTAAGTTTTTCTCAAATCCCCAAATTTTTACCAATTTACATGCTAAAATCCATACGTAATCGATATATTTAACTCAAGATAGGTGGGATTAGCTTACCTTATCGATGATGATGAAAATCCCCTCTTGAAACTCTCCAAGTACTGCCCAAGCCACGAAAATATGAGAGAAAATGACCAAATTCCGATTTTAAAAGAACCATTCTGCCTCCAGCACTTCCGCACCGGCGGTCACTTGACCGCTTCTACAGTTCCACAGGTGCGGCACTTCCACCGTTTCTGCGATTCTCTCACCAGGCCCTCTTTTCCGCTTTTGCGACTCGACCGTCGTAGGTGCGGTCCCGCTTCTGCGGCTGTATAACCGCATCTGCAGTCCCTTCACTTCTGGTCCAAAACCGCATCTGCCGCTCCTCTGGCCTTCTGCGGCCCAAGTCTCGCAGGTGCAGTTATGCCAGCAACCAGCAGCTTCAGCCTTTCAAAAAATTTCTACTTTCAATCCATTAACCACCCGGAATCCACCTGAGGCCCCCTGGGACCCCAACCAATCATACCAACCAGTCCCAAAATACATTACGGACTTTGTTGAGGCCTCAAATCATATCAAACAACGCTTAAACCACGAATCGACCTCCAATCCAAACTTTATGAACTTTAGACTTTCAAACTTTTACTTTCGATGTTTAAACCTATCAAATCATGTCCGATTGACTTCAAATTTTGTGAACAAGTCATATTCGATATTACAGACCTATTCCAACTTTCGAAATTGGATTCCGACCCCGATATCAAAAAGTGCACTTCCGGTCAAACTTCTCGAAAACCTTCAAATTTCTATCTTTGGCCAAATGACTCCAAAATGACCCACGAACCTCTGAATTCATTTCCGATCGCGCTCCCAACTCCAGAATCACCATACGGAGCTACTTCCAGACTCGGAATCCCAAATGGACATCGATAACACTGAAATGAACGTCAACCCAAACTTATGAAATTTCTTCCAAAATGCTAATTTCCATAATAGGCGCCAAAACACTCTCGGATCACCCAAAACCCGATCTGGGCATACGCCCAAGTCCGAAATTATCATATGAACCTGCTGGAACCTTCAGATCCCGATTCCGAGGTCGTTTACTTTGAAATCCAATCCTAGTCAATTCTCTCAACTTAAAGCTTCCGAAATGAGAATTTCCTCTCCAAGTCAACTCCGAATTTTCCGATATTTAATTCCAACCACGCGTACAAGTCATATTGCTTGAATTGAAGCTGCTCATGACCTCGGATTGTTGAACGGCATGCTAGGGCTCAAAACGACCGATCGGGTCGTTACAGTTGTAATCTAATGCATTAAAGAAAGACGTGGGCAAAACGTGCAAATTTCATAACCGAACTTGAGTAGTTTAATATTGATATTATCAAAGTCATAAAAATAAATTTAAGTATCAGATGCTATAATGTGAAATGTGAACTAATCCTCTCTAATAAGGTATACTTTCAACAAGGGTTGCTTCTTTTTTCTTCCTACTCCCGTCCCCCCAAAACCATCCCCACCCCTCTGTTTTATTTTATTTTTTTAAAGATTATATATGACTTTAATGACCTATTAAGTACTCGATCAATTTTAATTTCCTTATTTCGAAATTACACGGTATAAAATTCAAATTTTATGGTCAAAATATCATGGTGTAGCCAGTTTTCACACTGGTCAATCAAAAATAGCCAGCGTTTACCAAGTCAATGAAAAATAGCCACTATTTTGCTGCAACAGGGACCGATCCCGTATAATTTACGGGAGTTCTGGTGCATTTGTGTACGAACTTCAGCGTATTATGCTGGACCGGTATACTTTGCTAACTCCTGTAAAATTTGCGGGAGACTGGAGCACCAGTGCTCCAAACTCCAGTATATTATACTGGATATTTATACTTGCTGGAACTCCCGTAAAATATACGGGAGTTCAAGCATAATAAAATTTGCTGGAGTTCCAGCATAGTTATCCTGGAACTCCCGTAAAATATGCGAGAGTTCAAGCATACTTATGCTGGAACTCCCGTAAAATTTGCGGGCGTATTTTTCGGATTTTGAACAGTGTTTTCGCTCAGATTTCTCTTTACATAAAAAGTGGCTAAATTTCGATGACTTTTGAAACTTGGCTATTTTTCAACTACCAATGGTAAATCCGGCTATTTTTAAATTTCTCACAATTTTATGGGGTCGATATGAAATTGGGCCAAATATTTGGCTGATTAAGTCTAAGGCTAGTTTAGACTTCATAGCACCATTAATTCTGTTAAATTTTTTAAAGGGCAGTACAAACAGAAACAATAAGCTGAATTAAATTACATTTTGAACGAACCATCTTCAAGGGAATTTTCCGATCCAATTAAACTATTAATAGAGGAGACATATTGCCTAAAAAAATAAATGTGGGGAAAGAGGTATTGATGAAGGAGTACTACAATAATTGCTTTTCCATTTAAAAGAAAAGATCCTCTAATGAAATAAGTTTCTGAGTTCGTTATGATATAAATGGACTCTATGCAAGTAATTTGTGGACTGGGATCCTGTTTGTATAGGAATGACCCTATAAGGGCTATTATCCTCAATTTGAGTATAATTTAAAAATGTTCTCAGGAGTCATTTAAAAATGTTCTCAGGAGTCAGGACCCTGTTTTTTAGGGAATTCTCTACCGAATCGGTAAAATTTATGCTATATTTATTCTATCTATATCGTTAATTGTTCACAAATTTTACTCAATTGGCATGATTTTATACTAGTTTAATTATTGACTAAACTCTACCAGATTGGCGTTATTTTGAAGTATATGTCATCGACTTATATGTTAAATTGTCATCAAGTCTATCCGATTGACATAATTTTTCTGCAAAATATTTTTCTAACTTGCAATTTCAATTTCGATCAAAATATTTCATATCTGCTCCAAATAATTTTAAATTTGAAACAAAGCCTCCAAATACCAATAAAAGTGATACTCAATCACCAATTTAATCAAACCAAATTAAGAAGACTCACTTTGTCTTCTTCAACCCTTTTTCAAGACCAACAATAGAGTTTTGAGAATTTTAAAATAAATCACTAATAAGTATTTGAATTCAAAATTTAATCATAAATAATCAACCTTCAAATGATTTTAACAATAACTAACCATTAATTTCGAATTTTCACCTTAAACAAGAATTTTAATTTTCAAAATTGAAGAATTATGGTGTTCTTGGCGGAAAAGAAGAGATGAAGAAGATGGAAGTGAAGAGACAGACACGGAGTTTATTTATTAAATATCACCTATCACGAAGACATTCAACTAAGACTAATCTGGTTAAGGGACACGCCATGCAATTTTCTCGTCTAAAATAGGATCTTCTTATCAGGTCTATTTACTAATGTTCTTTATGTTTTATAGTTTTTAATGAGTATTGAGTTTTTTCAAACAAATTTGTAGATTGCTCCTTAAAAAGCTCACACTCATTATCAGTGCCTTCAATTAAGGGATTCAATTATATCCTTTCCTTTTTTCCCCCTCTCCTCTTCTCTTTCCTTTGTTTTTATAACAAAATTCTTTAATCTACGCCCAGAATCTTCATCTTCTCTCTTCCCACCTTTGCCAATAATTTTATATTATTAAATCATCAATTGCATCGTTCTTTTGTTGGGAGACTAGATAACACTAAAAATGAAGAAATATTCAGGAATTGTATGATAAATGTATAATAATTGTATTTAAATTGTATTTGATATATCAATACGTAAAACGTAATTGTATCACAATTGTACTTGTATGTGGTACATTAATATCCAATATAATACTAATAAATTAGTATATAATTATCCTATATTTGTGATACAAATTGTAAAATTCGTCACGATCTCACAACTGATCATAATTCAAATATAAATTTAATACAATCCTGAAAGAATTCTTACACAATTTTGATACATTATCATACAATTTAAAACCCACTCTAAATTTAAACTGATACAATATCGTATTATATTTGTATTAGTATTGTATCATGTATTGTTTTAGGTACAAATTGTGATAAAATTCTAAATTATGATACAACTTTGATCTTCATCTTTTTTAAGTTTTAATTTAAAACATCCACCTAGAACCAACTCTAAACATAAATTATAATACAATATTATATTTTAATAGTATTAGTATTGTATCATAATTGTATTAGGTATTAATGTATCAAATACAACTCAGATACAATTATGATACCTTTATCGTACAATCGTAATACAATTTCGAAACTTCATCTTCCTTGAGTTTCATTTTGAAATTCAACCTAAAACCAACTTTAATGTAGAGTGAAGCTTACCCACAACTTGATTGTAGAGCAAATCTTCTAATTTCTTCTATATTGTATAAATAAGAAAGAGATTTTGAATGATTAAAGAGAGAAATCATATATCAATAGCTTTGGAAGAGGAAAGAATCTGTAATTTTGGGGGATAACAGTGGAAGAGGAGTGAATAAGCGAGATTTTTGGGTTAGAAAGATTATGGGTATCAATGGGTTTTTTACTGTTGTCACACCTCCTTTTTACCCGCCAAGGGATATAAAAGGGAGTTTTTCCACTTTAAGTGAAATTATTCAAAATGTGATTATTTATTCATTTTTATTCAAAGTCGCCACTTGGGATAGTTTATTTGGTGTCCCAAGTCACTGGCTTATTATTAAATCCCAAAATGAGGAAATTCGACTTTCCTTTTGAAGTCTGCAAACTAGAAATTCTGAATAAGGAATTCTATTAACCCGAGGGAAGGTGTTAGGCATTCCCGGATTCCGTTGTTCTAGCATGGTCGCTTAAACTATTACAATTGGCCTATTATCTAATTTTAATACATGTTTTAACCTATAGTACATTTTAACTTATTAAACTGCTTTTAATTATTTTTAGGAAGATTCAACGTTATTTAAAACACGCCTTGAACCACGTCACATAAAATGCATCCGCGATTCACGACATATTTTATTTAACATTTTTGAGAATTGGAGTTGGGTTGCGCACCCGAGTTTAAGAAAAGTAATTTAAATAGCGCGCCTAAAGAAACTACGCACTTTCAAGTTTGCGAGGGCCATGAAAAATTTAATTAATGGCACCTCGATTCTAATTGTTCAAATGATTTTTTATTTAAAATTATGAGGGCCATAAACTATTGGTGTTATTTGTGGGTAAGTGTAAGATTTAACTGTTACAACTATGGAATAAATGTGGACAAACACGATAATGTTGCATTCATGCCCAATTCCTCTTGAAGCTTATTCAACCCCACACTAATCCAAATATAACAAATCAACTCATAAAATCCAATTAGCCAAACTAAACTTACGGCCATATTAATTTCAATGGAATTCATAAATAGGTATATATCTCCCAAGAAAATAGATGAATAAATTGAGGCAAGGAAACTCATATACTTAGTGCTATTTGAATCAGACCTTTTTGGATTTAACAATCTTTATTCAAAATAACAATAAAAAAAATGCATAGTAATGGTCTATAGACATCAAATTGGATCTAAGCCTCATATGAACCTATAGCAATCAATTGGCGCAGCAGAATAGGACATTTTACAATACCATTGTTAGAAGAGTTGATTATTCTCAAATGGGGACAAATCCTGTTTTTTGGCTATACAAAATAGATTATAGTTTTATGTCCTTCTATTAATTGGTCTTAAATATGTTTCTCGTGAGTTCACTAAATGTCCAACCAACATCAATATGAAAGTGTATAAACATAATGATATTTGCACTATTAACGCTTAGTTCAGGTGAGTCCAATGCCAATAATAAATAAAAATGAATCAGCAAGCCATTCCAATTTTACATGTTCAGCTTAAAACAAAGAGTCACAATTAGATATTTGACAAAGAAAACAAAAATCCCACAGATCTGATGGACGAACACAAGGAATACAACAAAATTAAAAGTTACTGCACCACGCCCGAAAACTCAATTTTCAAAACTCAAATTAACATCTGTGAGTTATAGCTTCATGGCATAGTCAGATTCAGCATGATGAGACAGTTTTAACACAAAAATTTGAGCAAAACAAATATCATACAAGATCTTGGATAGCTCAACAGCTCATCTTCATCGAAGAACACTCAAGTACATCAAGAGTTTTTTGTGTATACCTCACTGCTGGAACAAAATAAACAAGAAATGCTCAATAAGGTTAAAAAAAAGAAGGCTGGAGCTCAGCAAAATTTCAGCAATACAGAAGCAAAATTAGCTGTCGAGCAGCAAACTCACTGTTCAAAACAGCCTTTGAAAACCTGAAACGATCAAGCCATGAAGCAAAAATTCGAACAGCCTTTTAATTCCTTTTTCTTTCGATTGTTTTTGAAGTTTTCCAGATCTTAAACTTTAAAGTGCATATTTCTTCTCTCAATAGTCCAGGCGTATGTGTGTGTGTTAATGAAATCAGAGAGGAAGGCGAGGGTGAAAGGTTGCGTGAGGAATTTTGATCGGAGATGATGGAAGGGGAGGCTTGCTCCAATTTCCCTTTTTTGTTCACAGAGAGAGAGTGAACCGAGATAGGAGAAAGCTGCGCTAGCTGAAGGGGAAGGGTCCTCCTAGGTCTAAGATCTGCTCCTTAGGTTATTAGAAAGGGGGTCTTAAGTAGAGGGGATTTGGGCCGGATCATTTTAGCATTTGGGCCTGGACAGATTTTGGTGCCATTTATTTGGGCTGATTTGGGTATTAAGATTAACCCAAATGAAAGACCCCTCTTTTACTCCCTTTTCCTTTGTTTTTTTTTCTTCTTCTTTAATTAAAAATCCTAAAATTAAAATTCTAGATTATCTAAAAATGTGAAATTAAACTAATTATAAAAATTATAAATAATACTTAATTCTAAATTAAAAGATAAAAATCAGAAGACAAAAATGTAAAAAAGAGCTATTTTTTGTGATTTTTGAATTTCTATAAAATAAATAAGTACTGGTTAATTCTAAAATGTAAACAAATCCTAAATACAATGCATGATATTTTTGGTATGTTTCATGATTAAAATAAAAATTAAACGTACACAAAAATGTAAATAATTAATAAAAATCCTATAAAATGGCAAATAATTAGAAAATATTTATTTTCTTTGATTTTATAGGAGTATTTCGTATAGGGCAAAAATCACGTGCTCACAGCTGCCACTCTTTGCTCGGAGACACGAAAGGTTTTCGGGCAAAGATAAAATGAGCAATTATAAGGGATTTTTGCCTGTTTGAAACTCCATAAGAAGCATTTTTTGAAAGAGTCTGACCGAACCTTGCTTTAGAGGTCTACATATCCTTGGCTATAAAGGAATCAGGTCAGTGTAGTTCTAGAAGTTTTGGTAGCCGGGACTACCAGGAAGTTGTGATTTTACTGTTGCTGCTGCTGCTGCTGCTACTGCTTGCTGAACTCCTTATTACACCAAAAATGGAAAATAAAAAGCTAAACTAGCTAATCCTATCAGTTACGAGTTACAAGATTCCTATCTATAAATCTCTTGAAGCTTGATCTTGAGTCTTAGCTGGTTCTAGATGTGGACTCCGATATGAATCTTGATGCTTGTTAGCTGCAACCGCTGGTTCATTCTTCAGCTTTTGGTTCAAGGCGGAACACGTGAAGCTTGTGACTTCAATCAAATTTTGAGCAGTTCGCATCCTTCTCCACTTCAGCACTTTGAGTTCACTTCTTTTTGTTCCTTTTTTTTTCTTTATTTTGGATTGAGACTCATTTTTTATTATCTCGAATTCTGTGCCTTGGTGTCACACCTGCTCAAACACCAACACAAACAAACGAACAAAATTTTCTGCCCCAGTTTTTACTAGGAAAATTTCGTGAGTTATTTGCAATATAAATCTAAGCTATTTCTTTATTGAAAGCAATAAAAGTCAGGATTGTGTATCCTTGGGAATAGGGAGTGAAGCCCTAAATTGGGAAGATTGCTAAGTTATGTTGGAAAGATGACCGGGTTATGCTGGAAAAGAAAAAGGGTCCTCGGGTTATGCCGGAGAAGTCATCGAGTTATGCCAGAAGAAAAGAAAAAGGTCCTCGGGTTATGCCAGGAGAAAAGAAAAAAGGTCCTCGGGTTATGCCAAGATAAAAGGAAAAAGGTCCTCGGGTTATGCCGGGGAGGTCCACGGGTTATGCCAGGAGAAAAGAAAAGAGGTCCGTGGGTTATGCCGGGGAGGTCCACGAGTTATGCCGGGAGAAAAGGAAAAAAGGTCCACTGGTTATGCTGGGGAGGTCTACGGGTTATGCCGGGAGAAAATAATAGAGGTCCCTGGGTTATGCCAGGGAGGCTCCATGGGTTATGCCAGGGAGGTCCACGGGCTATGTCGGGAGAATAGAAAAAAGGTCCCTGGGTTATGCCAGGGAAGTCCACGGGTTATGCCGGAAGAAAAGAAAAAAGGTCCTCAGGTTATGCCGGGGAGGTCCACGGGTTATGCCGGGGGAAAAGGAAAAAGGTCCTTGGGTTATGCCGGGGAGGTCCACGGGTTATGCCGGGAGAAAAGAAAAAAAGGTCCCTGGGTTATGCCAGGGAGGTCCACGGGTTATGCCGAGAGAAAAGGAAAAAGGTCCTCGGGTTATGCCGGGGAGGTCCACAGGTTATGCCGGGAGAAACGAAAAAGGTTCCTGGGTTATGCCGGGGAGGTCCACGGGTTATGTCGGAAGAAAATAAAAAGGTCCATGGGTTATGTCGGGAGAAAAAAAAAGGTCCCTGGGTTATGACGGGGAGGTCCACAGGTTATGTTGGGAGAAAAGAAAAAAAAAGGTCCCTGGGTTATGCGGGGGATAACTAGGGAATGAGGCCTTATGCTGGAAAAATATAGCTAGAGATTGGGGACCCTAGGCTACCATGATTTTTTTTCCACTTATTTCATGGAATGACTAATTGCGAGAAAAACTTGGAGGGTACTTCCCTTTTTATGGATTATTGCTGCAAAGTTATTTCAAGCACTTGCGCACTTCTTTTTCCTTTTTGGTTGCACGTGCTTCTTGCACGGTTGCCTTGGATTGCACCTATTTCAAGTTTTCAAATAAAGAACAATTGTTAGTTTGAAACAGTGGTTGGTTTTGTGGCCTTGATTGTCTCAATCGCTTGATCTCGGCCCAACTTCTTTGATGAAGATCTCAATTGCAATTGCTTGTTTCCTGGGGACCAATTTCATCTTAGGCCATGAGAACCTCTAGTTTTTTCCAGATTTTGCCATTACGGTTTGTTGGTGGAACTCGACTTTTCGATTTTATTTTGCCTTTGTAGGCCTTTCCTTTCTGACTTCCTTTTTTTTTTCTTTTTTTCATCATTTTTTTTCTTTTCTTTTCTTCGGAACATTGGGGAACTTTTGGCTCCTCAAACTTTGCTACAACTGCTAGTCGCATGGGACTTAACCTCTTCCAACTTTATTTCGCCCTTGTAGGCCTTTCTTTTCTGACTTCTTTCTTCCCACTTCAGTTTCAGAGCATTTGAGGTACCTTGGCTTCTTCAACTTTTTGCCGAGGTGGTTAGTCACGTGGGACTCAACCTTTTCAACTTCAATTGCCTTTATATATGCTTTAAATTGATTTTCTCCTTCCAAGAGTTTTGATTTCGAAGCATCGGCCCCCATGGCCAGCTGAGGTCGACTTGATTCCCTTGACGAGGCTGGGTGCCCTTTTGCACATTAGCTCATGTCAAACGAAAGCCCTGTAAATCAGTCTTGCCATCCCTTCTTTGTCTCAGTTTCGGAATAGAGTTAGACCGAAAGGGATTCAAAGGAAAAACAAAAAAATGAATTGATAAATGAATTTAGACAAGAGGTATCCCTTTCGGGAAAAGGAAAGAAGGACTTATCTGGAGTACATGCAGACTTAAATGAACATGACATGTCTTTCGGACTGGATGCCTGATCTGTGTAAACCATCTGACTCTCAGAAATTTATCACAACCTTTCCCTTGAAACCGAGAAACCTTGCCCAAGACTGCGTCAATGTCAGTGACTGAAGATCTTCTTTTTCGATAAGTGGTGCCCTTTGCGGGTTTTCACGAGCTGACCTTTTTCATTTCTCTTCTTACCATCACCTTATAGTGCCCGTGTAGGTTTTCACTAACAAGGCTCTCTCATTTTGATTTCTTTGCTTACTGTTTCCTCATGGTGCCCGTGTGGGTTTTCACCAATAAGATTCTCTCATTTTTATTTCTCTCATTTTGACTGCATCGGATCCAAACAACTGTGTTTTCGGATCATGGAAACCTTTTACCGATTGATCGGAAGGACTTGGACAAGGTTTGGGTAAAAAGAACTTGGGTCGAACTACTACTTTGGAACCATTCAGGCGGGATCATCGCCGAACCATTATAACATCTGCCCCAGTTTCACTTTTGGGGGAAATTGGATTTTTGTTTTGGTGTGACTGAACCCCAGAGAGAGGCTTCCTACGTATCTTTTCGGAATCAAGTTGAAAGTAGTTCAGGGAACTTTTTTTTGATTTTTTTTCATTTTCTTTGTCTTTTCTTCCTTTCCTTTTCCATTTTTTTTTTCATTTTTTGTCTTTCTTCCGCTTTTTTGCATCTTTCTTTTTCTTCTCCCTTTTCATCATCTTTTTTTTATTTCATTTTTTTTTTATTTTTTTTCACTTTTAGGTTCCAAAGAGGGTAATCAAAGAAGAGTAACTGGCTCAAATAAGTTCGCAAAGGGTTAAGCGTTTGGATAGTGAGAAAGAAAAACTTTTTTATCCCAACCTGAAAAAATTAATATTATATAGAGGATCAATCATAGTACCTTTTGATTGCATTTGCATTGGCAGTTGTTTCGGGGACATTTCCTTCTATGTGTCCCAAGTGCAGCGCATTCTTTTGGCAGTACTCTTGTTGTAATGTATGGACCTTTCCAATTTTGGAACCAATTTTTCTTCAGTTGTTCCAACTCTTTATTTTATTTCCTAAAACTTTATTCTCATTGGGATCTAATCATTGATTCATTATTTCGAGGTCTGACAACTTTCAAGATCCGGGCACGAAGTCCGCAAGCATGCCATGTTATTGAAATCTGTATTAAACAGAACTAAAAAGAAAATAAGGAAAACAACAAGATTAAGAAAAGAGACATTCTTAGACAATGAAATATTAATTTTATTTGATTTTTAAATTTTTTTTTGATTTCTTTTTTATTTTTTCAAATTTTTTGAAGATAGAAGGGTTTACATCGGAAAGTAAGACAATAAAATAAAACATCCGGATCACACCCTGAGATAATCCGTACACATAAAGGATAGCAAGACTGGCTACCGAGACTCCCGTCTGATGGGGAACTTTCATGTTTGGCGATCATTTTTTGGCTTTTCTTCTATCTTGGCAATGGTTGCAATGGCCTTCAGTGCCGGATCAAATTCCCCATCTTTACAAATCATTCCGACTATTGTCCCTCTATTGTGTGCGGTCAACAAATTGTTCATCACATTAAGAGCTTCTTCATCCTAAAAAACAATTCTTTCAGCTTCAATTGCCCTTTTGAGGGTCCAACAATCCTCTGTACTGTGTCCGACTGCTCGAGAGTGGTATTCACATCTAGCATCAGCTCAGTGCGAGGGGGACTCGGGATTTGGCTGGTTCAGGGCCACGGACTGCAATAGATCTAGCCTGATTAGCTTTTGGAGCAAACTTGAATACGATTCACCAATAAGGGTGAACTGATTCTTTCTGAGAGGCCCTCTTGGGTGAGGATTGTATTAGGGATATTTTGGTTGAGGATTATATGTAGCTTGGTAAGGATGGGCATTTCTAGGTGGTGGAGCTCGATTTTGTGCATAATGTTGTGACCACGGGTAAGGTTGCACGTTCATCACCGCATATGGAGGCAGTGCCATGGCATAAGCAACCTCTTGAAGGGGATAATAGTGTGATGGGATGATAGGAGGAACATATGATTGGCTGAATGACCTGCGGGCCCCCCTCGAGCTTGAGACAATCATGATCCCTCTTCACTCACATTTTTGTTTATCAAACTCTCAGAACCATTTTGAGCAGACTGTGATGTGGCTTTAAAAGCAGCATGACTCAAGATACGACATGTTTTTAAACCGTTTTCAACCATTTCCCTGATTTTGATAGCCTCAGCAAATGACTTACCCACAGCAGACATCATGTTCTGGAAGTAGTCGGCTTCTTGGGCCTGCAGGAAGACCGTGACCATTTCAGTTTTGTCCATTGGAGGCTTTACCCTGGCAGCTTGCTCACGCCATTTGATAGCATATTCGCGGAAGCTTTCCACGATTTTCTTTTTCAAATTGGACAAGGAGTTTCTGTTGGGAGCGATGTCCACATTATATTGGAATTGGCGGACAAACTCTCGGGCCATATCATCCCATACGTGCCAATGGGTAATTTCTTGATCCGTATACCACTAAGAAGCAATTCCGGTGAGGCTTTCCCCAAAATAGGCCATTAGTAGCTCCTCTTTTCCAACAGCACCCCTCAACTGGTTATAGTATCATTTTAGATGAGCGATTGGGTCTCCATGCCCGTCGTACTTTTCAAATATTAGCATCTTGAAGCTGACTGGAAAGTGGACATGGGGAAACATACAGAGGTCAGAGTATGACACTCTTTTGGCCACTCACACATTGCATGTTTTTCAGGCTTTGTTCCAGGCTCTTCATCTTCCGAGCAATTTCCTCTTGCTTGGGATTTTTAACAACCTTTTCTTGCTCCACCGAGAGATCATATCGCGGAGATTGAGTGAGAGAGTACGGGGTCACATATGTTATTTCTGATTGAAACTGTGGACCCTGAAAGATGAACATTAGAGGCGGTGTCCTTGGAGCTGGTGCCTTGGGGCGAACCACAGAAGGCATATTGCAGGGCATTGGAGGGTGCTCGCATGGGATGAGCAGGTTGGGCACAGGGGCATTGGTAACCTCACATGTCTCGGGAATCAATTCAGGGAACCCAGGGATTGCACTTGGCAGTTCCCTACCATTAGACCAGGCATTCCACATTTCCAATATGCGAAGGCAGAGCATCCTATTCTCTTCAACAACTATTGATTCTTGCTGCAGAATAGCCAATGTCGGGCTATTCTCAGGATTGATGATCAGTAGATTTCTTGCAGAGTCCATCTGTGCCTTTGGATGTTGTGAAGGAGGTGTCACGACCCCAGTTCTACCTCCATGAACTGTCGTGATGCCACCTAGTCTCTACGACCAGGTAAGTCTAACAATGCGGAAAAATAAACAAAACTTGCGGAAGAAATAATTAGAACCCAAACTAACAGAATGAAACAGTATGTAAGATGCCACCTGGCATGTACAATACAGCTTCTCCAACTAACAACACTTCCTAAAACCCTGAAACCCATGAATCACAAGCTAAGAAATATTACATAGCTCTAACTCCAGAATGTCTAACAATAACAGAAAGTACAGAAGGGCTAAATACTAATTGGAGGAATAGAAAGAGACTCATCGGTCTACTGACGCGGAAGATGTACCTTGAAGTCGCTAGAGCAGTCGCCTCGCCTTAGGGGTGGTAGAACTGGATAAAAGTACTTGGATCCGCACATGAAAAACATGCGAAGAAAGGGCATGAGTATACGATAGTGGTACTCAGTAAGTGCCAAGGCTAACGTCGGTTGAGTAGTGACGAGGAATGTCAGGGCTCTACTAAGGTTAAATAAAATATAAGGGTTAACAGTGTGAAGTAAAACAATCTAAATAAGTGTAACAATAAGAAAAAAATATAGAATTGAAAGGAAAAACAATAACCAGAACAACGACATATGATAACAGAAAGTAAATACAATTCAATGCAAAATTAACAACCGGGGGTCTACCAGGATCCCGTCATGTAGCCCCAAATGTAAATAACCAGAGTATCTCCTGGGTGTCATCCCGTAGTCCAACTCATAGTCCGTGGGGATCTACCATAATCCCGAACCGTAGTCCCAAATATAAATACCCAGTACTGGAGAAATCTACAGGGTGCATTCCCGTAGTTCCATATAACTGTGCAGGGGGTTCTGTCGGGAATCTGACCCGTAGTCTCAAAGTAAACAGACAAGGGGGAGCTACCGGAATCCCACATCCGTAGTCCCAATGTAAATACACAGCAACAACAGGAAAAATATTTAGAGAAGGGAAATTTCATATTAAGGCAACAACACGAAGAATACACAATTAAATTCAAATCCCTTATCAAGGTAAAACAGGTATTGCTAGCCTATCATGTTGCACATAGTCCAAATAAGGGATTTTGAGAAAGTAAATCAATTAAGTCAATTAAACATATTTCTCTAGACTAACAACATGCTTAAATTCCAAGTAATGTAAACAAGAAAGGAAAATAAAAATTTAAGGCCATTTTATTTAATGAAAATATGATTTCCTACAATTAGCACAAGTACGCGCTCGTCACCTCACGTACAAGACATTTCAATTACCACAATACTAATCCTAAAGGGAGAGTCCCCCACGTAAGGTTAGATAAACCACTTACCTCGAACCGACTCAATAATCAATCTGAAACCACATTCTTTCTAAAAGTATTTGACTCCAAATAGCCCAAATCCATCCAATTCAATTGCATAATATAAATAACACTTCAAGTAACTGATTTTACAATTAAATTCTATGCAAATACGCAAAATTAGGTAAAATAACCCAAATGCCCCTCGGGCCCACGTTTCAGAATCGGGTAAAATTTACATTTATAGAATCCTTACACTCTCATGAGTTCATTTATATCAAAATTATCCAAATCCCATAATATTTTGGCTCTCAAATCCTCGAATCTATTCAAGAGGGTTTTCTAAACTTTTCCAACTAAATTCACAGATTTAATGTCAAAACTTGTAATAGATTCGAGTAATCTAACCAAAATTAAGTTAAGAACACTCACTCCATTGTTCTTTCTGAAAAACTCCCAAAAATTGCCTCTCCCCGAGGTCCAAATTGTCAAAATGAAAATGTCCAATTTTCAGAACTTAAAACATTCTTTCCAGCAATTTTCGCATCTGCAGTCCCGCCTCTGCGGAACAAAATGTCGCATCTGCGACTTTCCTTTAAGTGCCAGTTTCTGCATACGCGGAACTCTAACCGCATGAGCGGTTCCATTTCTGCTAACATTTCACCGCATCTGCGGTTCCTGGGGAAATTCCAAAATTCCGCTTCCATGGTTTCTGCGCCGCTTCTGTGGCGCCGCATCTGCACTACCCAAACTGTAGGTGCGGCTACGACAGATACCAGCAATGAAAATATTCCTAAGTCCAAATTCAACTCCGTTAAGCACCGAAACTTACCCGAGGCCCCCGGGACCTCAATCAAACATGTCAACCGATCCCAAAACCTCATTCAAACTTATTCCCACCTTCGGAACGCTTAAAACAACATCAAAACACCAATTTCATCGAATTCAAGCCTAAGAAATTCCAAAAACTCTAAAAAATGCTTTCGATCAAAAAGTCTATCAAACCTCATCCGAATGACCTGAAAGTTTGTACACACGACACATTTAACACTACGGAGCTACTATAATTTTTGGAATTCCATTTTGACCCTCGGATCAAAATCTCACTATCGGACCAGAAACTTCAAAAATTCAACCTTCGGCATTTCAAGCCTAAATTAGCTACGAACCTCCAAAATACAATCCGAATACGCCCCTAAGCCCGAAATCACACAACGGAGCTAATGGAATCATCAAATTTCCATTTTGAGGTCGTACACTATTCTGACTAGGGTCATTTTCCAACTGCTCTCACTTAGGGACTAAGTGTCCCAAAACTCTTCGAAACTTAAAACAACATCCCGACAAATCAAAAATAGCAGAAATAAATTTGGGGAAAGCAGTTAATAGGGGATCGGGGCGTTAATTCTAAAGACGACCGACCGGCTCGTCACATCCTCCTACACTAAACATTCATTCGTCCTCGAACGAGCATACAGACATACCTGAAGTAGTGAAAAGATAAGGGTAACATATGCGCATACCTTGCTTAGTATCCCAGGTCGCCTCCTTAACCGGCTGATCCCGCCACTGAACCTTCACTGGTGTAATGTTCTTTGACTTCAGCTTTCTAACCCCTGTCCGGTATTGCCACTGCTCCTCAACATATGATAGATCGTTGGCCAGCTGGACTGAACTGAAATCTAACACGTGCGACGGATCACTGTGATATATCCGGAGCATCGAAACATAAAATACCGGATGAACTCTTGCCAAGTTGGGAGGTAAGGCAATCTCATAAGAAACCTTCCCAACACGCCTCAATATCTCGAAAGGGCCGATAAACCTCGAATTCAACTTTCCCTTCTTCCCATAACGCCCTTCATAGGCGAAACCCGAAGCGGAACCCATTCGCCAACCATATAGGAAACATCACAAACCTTCCGGTCTGCATAGCTTTTCTATCTGGAGTGAGCTGTATGGAGTCTATCCTGAATCACCTTAACCTTCTCTAAAGCATCCTAGACTAAGTCTATGCCCAATAATCTAGCCTCGCCCGGCTCAAACCAACCCACCGGAGATCTACATTGTTTACCATACAAAGCCTCATACGGTGCCATCAGAATGCTGGACTGATAACTGTTATTGTAAACAAACTCCGCCAATGGCAAGAACTGATCCGAAGACCCTCCAAAGTCGATCACACACGCACAGAGCATATCCTCAAAAATCTATATAGTGTGCTCGGATTGTCCGTCCGTCTGAGGGTGAAATGTTGTACTCAACTCTACCCGAGTAACCAAATCCTGTTGTACGACTCTCCAAAATTGCGATGTGAATTGAGTACCTCTGTCTGAAATGATGGAAACTGAAATACCGTGTAGACGAACAATCTCCCAGATATAAATCTCCACCAACCGATCTGAGGAATATGTAGTACACACTAGGATGAAATGCGCGAACTTGGTCAACCGATCCACAATAACCCAAATGGCATCGAACTTCTTCAAAGTCCGTGGTAGCCCAGATATGAAGTCTATGGTGATCCGCTCCCACTTCCATTCCAGAATCTCTATCTTCTGAAGCAATCCACCCGGTCTCTGGTGCTCATACTTCACCTGTTGATAGTTAAGGCACCGAGCTACAAACCCAACTATATCCTTCTTCATCCATCTCCACCAGTAGTGCTGCCTCAAATCCTGATACATTTTCGCGGCACCCAGATGAATGGAATATCGCAAACTATGAGCCTTCTCTAGAATCAGCTCCCAAAGCCGATCAACATTGGGTGCACAAACTCGACCTTGTATCCTCACTAATCCATCATCACCAATAGTCACATCTCGGTCATCACCATGCAAAACCTTTTCCGTGAGGACGAGCAAATAAGGGTCATCAAACTGACGCTCCCGAATACGATCAAATAAGGAAGACCGAGAAAATATGCAAGCTAGAACCCGACTGGGATCTAAAAGATCCAATCTCACAAACTGGCTAGCTAAGGCCTGAACATCCATCACCATAGGTCTCTTCGACGCTGGTAAGTGTGCCAAACTCCCCAAACTCTCTGCCCGGTGACTCAAGGCATCAGCCACTACATTGGCCTTGCCCAGGTGATACAAAATAGTGATGTCATAATCCTTCAGCAACTCTAACCACCTCCTTTGGTGCAATTTAGATCCTTTTGCTTGAACTAATGCTTCAAACTCCGGTGATGAGTATATATCTCACAAGGTACACCATACAAGTAATGACGCCAAATCTTCAATGCATGAACAATGGCAGCTAACTCAAGATCTTGGATATGATAATTCTTCTCATGTACCTTCAACTGCCTGGATGCGTAGGCAATCACCCTACCGTCATGCATCAATACCGCTCCAAGGCCAATCCTCGAGGCACTACAATAGACAGTATAAGACCCCAAACCTATAGGCAATATCAAAACTGGGGCTGTACTCAAAGCTGTCTTGAGCTTCTAAAAGCTCGCCTCACACTCTTCCATCCACTGGAACGGAGCACCCTTCTGGGTCAATCTAGTCACAGGGGCTGCAATGAAAACCCCTCCACAAAATGACAATAGTAACCCGCCAAGCCAAGGAAACTGCGGATCTCTGTAGCTAAGGATGGTCTAGGACAACTATGCACGACTTCTATCTTCTTCGGATGCACCTGAATACCCTCACTCGATACCACGTGGCCTAGAATGCCACTGAATGCAACCAAAACTCATATTTCGGGAACTTAACATATAACTTCTTCTCTCTCAGATTCTGAAGCACAGTCCTCAGATACTGCTTATGATCTTCGCGACTCCGGCAATACACTAGAATATCATCAACGAAGACAATGACAAATGAGTCGAGATATGGCTGAAGTATACTGTGCATCAAATGCATAAAGGCTGCTGGGGCATTGGTCAGCCCAAATGACATAACAAGGAACTCGCAATGACCATACTGAGTCCTAAAATCTTTCTTCATAATATTTGGCTCCTGAATCTTTAACTGATGGTAACCTGAGTGCAAATCATTCTTAGAAAACACACGTGCACCCTGAAGCTGGTCAAACAGATCGTCAATACGAGGTAAAAGATAATAGTTCTTCATCGTAAC
This sequence comes from Nicotiana glauca, assembly GCA_026770625.1. Classification (NCBI taxonomy): domain Eukaryota; kingdom Viridiplantae; phylum Streptophyta; class Magnoliopsida; order Solanales; family Solanaceae; genus Nicotiana; species Nicotiana glauca. Next base: position 17,953 of record MU786732.1, on the reverse strand, counting down.
TTTGTTCAACTGGCGATAATCAATACACATACGCAAGGAACCATCCTTTTTCTTCACAAACAAGACAGGGGCACCCCAAGGTGATACACTGGGCCGAATAAAACCCTTATCAAGTAATTCATGTAAATGATCCTTCAAATCCTTCAACTCAGGATGAGCCATATGATACAGAGGATTAGAAATGGGCAAAGTGCCTGGCAACAGGTCAATGCAAAAATTAATATCTCTATCGGGCGACATGCCCGGAAGGTCAGCTGGAAATGCATCAGAAAACTCCCGTACTACTGGGACTAAATCAAAGGAAGGGTTATTAATACTGATATCTCTCACATAAGCTAAATATGTATCACACCCCTTCTCAATCATGTGCTGAGCCTTAAGGAAAGAAATAACTCTACTGGGAGTGTAATATAAAGCATCCCTCCACTCAACACGCGGTGTACCTGACATAGCTAGCATCACAATTTTGGTGTGACAATCAACAATAGCATAATGGGGCGACAACCAGTCCATGCTCAAGATAATATCAAAATCTACCATGCTAATCAATAATAAATCAGTTCTAGTGTTAAAACCATAGAGAGTAACCAAACACGACCGATAAACGTGGTCCACAACAAGAGAATCTCCCACAGGAGTAGAAACATAAACAGGGGAACTCAAAGAATCCTGAGATATGCCCAAAGATGGAGAAAAATAAGAGGACACATAAGAATAAGTGGAGTCTGAATTGAATAGAACTGATGCATCTCTTTGACAAACAAGTATAGTATTGTGATGATAGAATCGGAGGCAACAACCTCAGTACGGGTAGGAAGGATAGTATCTGGCCTGGCCTCTGAAGTCACTCTGCGCAGGAGGCGTATTAGAAATCGGAGGTGCATAATAAGGCTCCTGATGTATAGGAGGAGCTGGAATACCACTAGCCATTGGAAGAGCTGAATGAACAGGGCGACCCATATAACCTCTACTACGATGACCTGCAGCTACAGTACGGGCACCAGAATAATAGCCTAACTCTCTCCCTAGCATGCATACCCTCAATCCTCCTAGCAATGCTCACGACTTGCTGATAAGAAATGTCCATTTCCAAGTCATGAGCCATGCTAGACGTGGTGCTGGGAATAAGACCTTCGATAAATCGGCGAACCTTCTCGCGAACAGTAGAAACCAAGGCTGGTTCATGCCTTGCCAAACTAGTGTAACGGACTGCATACTCTGAAACAGTCATAGTATCCCTAACGTAAGTGCTCAAACTCTGCACGCCATGTGTCCCTAAGGCTCCGAGGAACATACTCTCTGAAGAACAAATCTGAAAACTGAGTCTAAGTTAGGGAAGCTACTTCATCCGGACTGTCTAACTCATAAGTGCATCACCACTCATAGGCGGCTCCTCAAAGCTATAAAGTAGTGAAAGAAACCCCACTCGATCCTGAGATACCCATAGTACGAAGAATACGGTAGCACTTATCCAAAAATCCCAGAGCATCATCTGATGTTACGCTACTAAAAATAGGAGGCTTATACTTCTTGAACATCTCAAGCCTCCGTTGCTCATCCTTCGAAACCACTGCCCTATTTTCGGGCTGATCCGGAATGACGGGATGTACCGAAATACTATCTGGGACCTGCTCAACATGCACTCGCTGCTCAGGAGTGCGGGCGGCGGGAGTCTGTGCTCCTCCTCCGGCCTGGGATATAGCTGTAGTAAGGGGAAGCAACCCTGCTTGAGCTATAGTGGTATACATACACATGAATTGTGCCAGAGTCTCCTGAAGTGCTGGCATGGTAGTAACAGCAGGTGTATCAGGTGTCTGGGCTTCGATTGGAACTGCTGGTGGTACCTCGGTAGACGCTCGTCCGGGTGCTCTGGCTGTACCGCGTGCGCGTCCTCGACCTCTACCATGGCCTCGACCTCTAACGGCTATAGTAGGGGGCGTGGGTTCCTGATCATCTCGGGTAGCGCATGTTCTCACCATTTGTGAGAGAATAGAAGGTAGAAGTTTAGAATTGTAATGTCAAAAATCTCGCACGACAAGGAAATCAAATGAAATAGAATTGTCCTAACAGTTACATAGCCTCTCGTAGATAAGTACAGACGTCTCCGTACCGATCAGCGAGACTCTAACAAATCGTCTTGTGATTCATGACTCCTATGAACCTAGATCTATGATACCAACTTGTCACGACTAACAGTTCACAGAGGGCGAACTGGGGTCGTTACAGGAGGGGAGGCTAGACTACCAACAAAACCAACCACCAAAATCTAACTTTTGCACATCGAACAACCTTGTTCGTTATGTGACATTTAACATATAGAAAATCGCACGTTGGGATACAATGCACCTAACAGTTAAACGCTTATACCGTGTGTTTGAATGGTTGCATGTTTCATCCCGGCCTTAACTAACTCTTTCAGTATGGACCTCTTTTCTTCATCTTTGTTTCTCTCTAATCACTCTTGATTTTTGTTTTTTTTGCCGCTCTTTTTTTGCGCTCTCCTTTTCACTTTTTGTTTGTCACTTTTTATTTCTTGTCGCTCTATTTTATTCATTTATTTTTTCACTCTTTTCTTTTATTTTTTTTTCAATTTTTCTCTTTTTCTCTCTTCTTTTCTTCAGTTTATTTTTCACTCAATTTATTTTATGACTATGATCGAATCCGATGGGGATTGCCTACGTATCATGACCCCGCATGAATTAGATCTTGCATAGTTTGGGAAGATTGGGAATTGAATAAACTAATTCTTTTATTTTTTATTTTTTATTTTGGAATTTTCTTAAAAAAATGCTTTAAAAGAAAAAAGGAATTTTTTTTTGGATTTTTGACTTTGATTTTGATTTTGATTTTTAAAAGAAAGACCTCTAAAAAATTCCCTTGTCTTTGATTTGACCTTTGGGAATTTTAAGAGCAAAAGAAAATATTTTGTTTTTTGAATTTTAATTTGTTTTCTCTATTTTTTTTAAGAAGAAAGAAAATATTTTTTGATTTTGGAAGTTGCCTCTTAATTTTTGAAAGAGGAACTTTTTAAAGAAAAATATTTTGAAATTCTGAGCTTTTTATTTGTTTACAAAAGTACTTCTAAAGAAAAGAAAAAATATTTTTTTGAACTTTAATTTTTTCAAATTTTTTTATTGGCATTGATGAAAGATTGACATCTAAGGAGTATTTTTTTTTTGGATTTTTATTTCTAATTTTTTGTTTTTGGATTTTTTTGAAAAAATATTTCAAAATAAAGGAAACCCGTATCTTGGATTTTTATTCTCTTTGATTCTTCTTTTTATTTCTCTTTCCATATGAAAGACTTCAGAGAGTTAAAAAAACTTTTTTTTTTGAATTTTCTTAGGAAATGTTTCTAAGGAAGGAATTAAAGGAAAATCTTTTTGGATTTTTAAAATTGGGGCCGGAACCGATGAGGTTTGCCTACGTATCTCACATCCGTTGAGAATCAGACTCGCATAGTTCGGTCAGATTTGACATAATAAAAACAACTATTTTTAAAAAAACAAATTTTTTTTTTTGAAATTTTGGCGGAGTTTCAGTACATTTTTTTTGGTTTTTTCAGAAAATAGGTAGTTATCTCTCTTAGCCCTCACATAGACTTTTCTTTTCTCATTATCCAACAAGCCGGTCAACATGCAAATCCGAGGTAAATAAATGCATAAGTAGCAAGTAGGATGTATCAGGATGGTCATTTCATTTCGGGTACACCTGTCCTAGACAAACCCAACCCCTGTGTTGAGTCTCCAAAGTCAAATGCACGTGATGCAAACAAACGTTTCTACTTGGGATCCGACTTGAGGTTTTGTTATACTAGGTTTAAAACCTGAGTTTATTGTTCTAGACCTGGCTTACCCGAGCGAATAGCTCGAGCGGGG
>MU786732.1:0-11087 GCA_026770625.1 Nicotiana glauca | reverse complement strand
AGGGGGAGGGAGGGGCATACCGGGAATACAGAAGTTTCATCGGCTTTGCAACTTGTCCGAACCTCGTTCTAAAATTGGATAAGACTCTAAAAAGAAGAGAAGTCACACGAAGTGCACACTCCCCAGATGATTTAGAAGACTCAGAGAGAAGAAGGGTTTCGTAGCAGTTTGTATACAGTTCACACAATATTAAAGCGGTAAAAGCGGCATTTAGCACATTAGGCTCAAACATGTAGAAAAATCAGATAATGGATAAAGCCAATCATAGAAGCTATTCTAAGCTTAAATTCTTGAACCCTGAACCGAAGTTCTAGGTTTGGCTCCCAGCAGAGTCGCCAGAGCTGTCACACCTTCTTTTTACCCATCCGAGGGAGATAAAAGAGAGTTTTTCCACTTTAAGTGACATTATTCGAAATGTGATTATTTATTCATTTTTATTTAGAGTCGTCACTTGGGATAGTTTATTTGGTGTCCCAAGTCATCGGTTTATTTTTAAATCCCAAATCGAGGAAATTCGACTTTCCTTTTGAAGTCTGCGAACCAAAAATTCTGCATAAAGAATTCTGTTAATCCGGGAAAAAGGTGTTAGGTATCCCCGAATTCTGTGGTTCTAGCACGGTCACTTAAACTATTACAATTGGCCTATTATCTGATTTTAATACATGTTTTAACCTATAGTAAATTTTAACTTATTAAACAACTTTTAATTATTTTTAGGAGGATTCAATATTATTTAAAATATGCCTTGAACCACGTCACATGAAATGCACCCGCGATCCACGATACATTTTATTTAACATTGTTGAGAATTAGATTTAGGTCATATGAAATGCACACATGAGTTTAAGAAAATTAATTTAAATAGCGCGCCTAAAGCAACTGCGCACTTTCAAGTTTGCGAGGGTCATGAAAAATTCAACTCATGACACACCTTGATTCTAATTATTCAAATGATTTTTTATTTAAAATTATAAGGACCATAAACTATTGGTGTTATTTGTGGGTAAGTGTAAGATTTGACTGTTACAATTATGGAATAAATGTGAACAAATAGGATAATGTTGCATTCATGCCCAATTCCCCTTGAAGTTTATCAAACCCCACACTAATCCAAATATAAAAAATCAACTCACAAAATCCAATTATCCAAACTAAACTTATGTCCATATTAATTTTAATAGAATTCATAAAAAGGTACATATCTCCCAAGAAAACAGATGAAAAAATTGAGGCAAGGAAACTCATATACTTAGTACTATTTGAATCATAAATCAGAAGAGAGCTTTTTGGGTTTAACAATTTTCATTCAAAATAACAATAAAAAATGTATAGTAATGGTGCATAGACATCAAATTAGATCTAAGCCTCATATGAACCAATATCAGTCAATTGGCGCAATAAAATAGGACATTTTACAATACCATTGTTAGGAGAGTTGATTTTCCTCAAATGGGACAAATCCTGTCTCTTGGCTATACAAAATGAGATTATAGTTTTACGTCCTTCTATCAATTGGTCTTAAACATATTTCTCATGAGTTCACTAAACGTCCAACCAACATCAATATGAGAGTGTTTAAACATAATGATATTTCCTCTATTAATGCTTAGTTCAAGTGAGTCCAATGTCAACAATAAATAAAAATTAATCACCAAGCCATTCCAATTTTAATATTCAGCTAAAAAACAGAGTGTCACAATTAGATATTTGACAAAGAAAACAAAAATTCCACATATCTGATGGATGAACACAAGAAATACAGCAAAATTAAAAGTTACTGTACCACGCTCGAAAACTCAATTTTAAAAACTCAAATTAACATCTGTGAGTTTTAACTTCATGGCATAGTCAGATTCAGCATGATGAGACAGTTTTAACACCAAAACTTGAGCAAAACAAATATCATATAGGATCTTGGATAGCTCAATAGCTCATCTTCATCGGAGAACAGTCAAGTACATCAAGAGTTTTATATGTTTACCTCACTGCTGGAACAAAACGAACAAGAAATTCTCAATAAGGTTGAAAAAAAAGGCTGGAGCTCAGCAAAATTTCAGAAATACAGCAGCAAAATTAGCTGTCGAGCAGCAAACTCACAGTTCAAAATCGCTTTCGCAAAACAAGACGATCAAGCTATGGAGCAAAAATTCGAACAACCTTTTAATTCCCTTTTCTTTCGATTTTTTTTGAAGTTTTCTAGATCTTAAACTTCGAAGTGCAAATTTCTTCTCTCTGTAGTCCAGGCATATGTGTGTGTAAGTGTTAATGAAATCAGAGAGGAAGGCGAGGGCGAAGGGTTGCGTGAGGGATTTGATTATGATGGAAGGGGAGGCTAGCTCCAATTTCCCGTTGTTGATCAGAAAGAGAGAGTGAACCGAGATAGGGGAAAGCTGCGCTAGCTGAAGGGGAAGGGTCCTCCTACGTCTAAGATCTGCTCCTTAGGTTATTAGAAAGGGGGTCTCAAGTAGAGGGGATTTGGGCCGGGTTATTTTAGCATTTGGGCCTGAGTTAGACAGATTTTGGTGCCATTTATTTAGGCTGGTTTGGGTATTAAGATTAACCCAAATGAAAGACCCCTCTTTTACTCCCTTTTTTTCTTCTTCTTTAATTAAACATCCTAGATTATCTAAAAATGTAAAATTAAAATAATTATAAAAATTATAAATAATACTTAATTCTAAATTAAAAGAGAAAAATTAATAAGCTAAAAATAAAAAATTTCAAAAAAAGCTATTTTTTGTAATTTTTGAATTTCTATAAAACAAATAATTACTGGTTAATTACATAAATGTAAACAAATCCTAAATGCAATGAAAATATTTTTGGTATTTTTCATAATTAAAATAAAAATAAAACATACACAAAAATGCAAACAATTAATAAAAATCCTTTAAAGTGGCAAATAATTGGAAAAAGTCTATTTTCTTTCATTTTATAAGAGTATTTTGTATAGGGCAAAAAAATATGCCCACAGCTGCCCCTCTTTGCTCGGAGACACGAAGGGTTTTTGAGCAAAGATAAAATGAGCAATTACGAGGGATTTTTGCCCTTTGAAACTCCATAAGAAGCATTTTTTGAAAGAGTCTGACTGAACCTTGCTTCAGAGGTTGCCTACATATCCTTGGCTATAAAAGAATCAGGTCAGTATAGTTCTGAAAGTTTTGGGAGTTAAGACTACCAGGAAGCTGTTACTTCACTGTTGCTGTTGCTGCTACTGCTTGCTGAACTCCTTATTACACCAAAAATAAAAAATAAAAAGCTAAACTAGCTATTCCTATCAAGTAGGAGTTACAAGATTCCTATCTATATTGTGGGTAAGTACAAAGAGAGGTGATGATTTTAGAGTTCAGTGGGTTTCTTATGGTGATGATTTTGAGTAAGTATAAAGAGAGATGATTATTTTGGGTAAGTACAAGGACAAATATTGTTTTCCTTGGGAAAAAGGAATAGTAATTGATATTCAATATTTAAGGTATGTTTCATTTCCTCATTTTTATAATTCTGAATAAAACTAGTAAATATAGGTATATAAAGTAATTAATAAGGAAACTAAATAAAGGTAGTAAATAAGTTTCTATTATAGTATAACTATGTAAAACTAAAAGTCCCTTTAAGAACCTTGATATCTCAGTGTTGGTGCTCATCTTTGGGCTTCCATTTTGTACAAACTTTTATGTTATATGTTTCCTTAATACCTTTTTTAGAAGAATTAATTTAAATAGGCATTTCGTCAACCGCTTAAATTGAAAAATTAAACAAATATAATATATGTATATATATGCATATAACTATGTATAATCGGTGTATAACACACACACACACACACACACATATATATATATATATATATATATATATATATATATATATAGAGAGAGAGAGAGAGAGAGAGAATCTGATCAGCTATTTGTATAAAGATTAACTTTTTTCCTTTTTTATTACTCAGGATATAAAAATTTTGGGGATGCGAAGGCTGATGAGTAGGGATACAGTAGAAGGGAAAAGAGTTTTAAGAAGTGAGGCTATAATTGAAATCTCACTTTTCTTTTTCTTTCTTTCATTTAGCAGTAGAACGAAAAAGAGTTTTAAAAAGTTAGGCTATAATTGAAATCTCACTTTACTTTTTCTTTGTTTCACTTAGCAAGCAACATGGACATGGACAAAACAACCCTAACAATTAACATGAAGAAAAAAGGAGGCATTTATCTTTTACATCGATGCTGCAATTTGATTTTTTCCTTTTAAATTTCAATCACAACAAAATTGGCATTGAGTGTTTTATCTTTCTTTTTTTACATTAATACGATTTTGTTCTCTATACTTTGTTAGAAATAGCCGAAGAGCCAACTTTATATTCATTGGCTCATTGCAAATAATTTATCACACCAGACTATCATCTTACTGGCATTTTGTTTCCATTTTAATGACATTTAACTATGTTTATCCTCAACATGAGTAAGAATTGAATTTGTACACGGTTTAAAGAATACATGATTTAATTTAACACGAATAACCTATGAATAACAAATAATTAAATTAAAGAGAAACAAAATGATTAAACCAAACGTGATGGACAATTAAAGCTAGCTTTAAGATGAACAATGAAAATTGACTCCGGTCGAGACCTCGAGACGGGCACCGTTACAACTAAATAAATAAGCAGTTGAAGAACACTTTGAATAGTAGCTAGAGAATTTTAATGAACTTTATTGCTTAGATATGCATGTCCACCGTATATGAAAAAAATGAACTAGTTCTCCCCTTTATATATGGGAGTTTCAATTCTAGTACAAGTCTAAATAAGGTAAAAATATTTTCTCTTCTAGCAAGTCAAGATACGCAACTGACATGGGGCGAGCTTTGTGTCATAATATCCCATTGAGAACGAATATTTCGGCCACTTATCTTGTTTGTCCATTCTAGCCGTCTTTCCTTTACCTTCGATTTTTCGGTTTGCTCGAGCTCGATTCCCTTCATGTTCAGCCATGTTCGAATTTCGGTGTGTCATTCATTCGTCTCCGGGCTCTGATTTGAAAAACCCTTGGTTGTACCCGAGCCTGCAATGAACACATCGTCCTTTATTTCTTCAGCATGAAATCAGGGATAACTTCATCCCCAGTTTTACTCGTATATAGATAGTTCCCTAACTTTTTGGAGAGTAGATTTATAGGAATGACGAGAAGTGATTAACTGACCCCCGGTTCTTTCCTTCGCAGACCACAAGCAAGTTGATAAGTCAATGAAATGTCCCATCAGTTGCGTCGTTGTAACGCCGAATACGTAATAGCCGTTGGTTGACCATCCATGATGGGCACTGAATGCGAAATGTCACGCAATCATTATTTTCCACTTATAAAAGCTCCGGTTTCCTGTTTTCAATTTTTTACTTTATGATTTCGAATCTTCTCTAGTTACACTCGAATTTTTTACCTGTTCATCATTCCCTCAAATCTTCATAAATTGTTCTTCCCATGTTCGTTTCTTCATCTTTAGTCTTCAAATATTCATACTTTGCCTTTAAACCTTCAAACTAAATCTTCAAATCTTCGTATCAGCCTTCAAACATTCATATTCCCAAATAAAGATGGCAAAAACTGTCACGACCCAAACTACCATGTTGTGATGGCGCCTATCGTAGTACTAGAAAACCCAACTCTTTACTAAAAACAACACAATATTTCAATTTAAAGATAACTTCAAACTATTTAATAATAAAACTCCATAAAGAAATTCTAAATAACGGAAGTGCGGAAAGAAAAGCTCGATATCGGGATGTCACTAGTCATGAGCATCTACTACAATCTATCCAAAAATACTGAGACTAACACAGTATGGAAATGTAACTAAAAAAACTATACGAAGATAATAGGGAGAAGAGCAGGGCTGCGATCGCCAGCAGCTACCTTGCTAACTCCGAGAAGATCTATAGCTGGAATAGTCAATAGCTGCTACCAGGTCCTGATACGCCTGGATTTGCACACAAGGTGCAGGGAGTAACGTGAGTGAACCAACTTAGTAAGTAACTAAAGTAAATAAAGGCTGAGCAATAGTGATAAGCAATAAAGCATTTGAAGTTCATATCATAAAAGCTCAGTAAAAATACAACAGGCTTTTAAAAATCAGGGTTTGAATCAAATTATCTCGTTTTAACCCAGTTCTGTTAAAAATCATTTAAAGATATTTTTCGACAATTTTCGAAAAAGTCTCCATGCAAAGGTGAGCAAAATGATGAAATCATAAACCGCCCCTCTGGTAAAACATCACTCATATACAGCCCCTCGGGCAAACCTCAAAGTCACTAATATACAGCATTGTAGGCACACCTCACCATCACTCATGCCTCCCAGTCACTCAGCACTCGACATCCGCACTCAGTAGGTACCTGCACTCACTGGGGTATGTAGACTCCAGAGGGGCTCCTTCAGCCTAAGCGCTATAACAAGCCAACTCGTGGTATAAATCAATCAGGTCCTCGGCCTCACTCAATCATGAATCAGTAAATATGCTGCAGCATGCAGCCCCATCCGATAAATATCCTCACAAATCGGGCCCTCGGCCTTACTCAGCCATAAACCTCTTAATCCACTTGGGCTCTCAGTAAAGATAAAGTACTTAGCCCAAAACAACATTTATATGCATAAAAAAATAATAATGAAGACTGAGTTTGAAATCAGTAAGTATAACATGACTGCGTATAGATTTTCAATATAAAACAGTGAGAAGATAGTAAGAATAAGGCCCCTAGGGTCTAAACAACTCTGGCACAAGGCCTAAACATGGCATTCAGCCCAATTTACTGAAACTCTTTCTAAAACACATAAGTATCATATAGTTTCAACAAAATATGAAACTTTACAATTGCTACGGACGGACCAAGTCACAATCCCCAAAGGTGCACACTCACACGCTCGTTACCTAGCATGTACGTCACCTCAAAAATAGTAAATGATACGAAATACGGGGTTTCACTCCCTCAGGACTAGATTAACAATCGTTACTTACCTCAAGCTGATCAAATCTCTACTCCGATGCTCTTGCCCCTCGACTTGGCCTCCAATTGCTCCAAATCTATTCACAACCAGAATAATACCATCAACATGCTTTAATGGAATGAATTTCACAGGAAAAATTATCAAATTAGACACAAATCCTGAAATCCACTCAAACCCGACCCCCTGGCCCACATCTCGAAATCCGTCAAAAATCACAAAACTAGAAAGCCCTTTCACTCACGAGTCCATAAATACAAAATTTATCAAAATATGACTCAATTTGACCCCTCAAATCCTCAAATAAAACTCACTAAAATCCCAAGCCATAACCTCTCATTTCACCCATCATCTTCACTAATTACATGATTGAACAACGGGAAATTACTACATATACAAGTATTAGGGCTCAAGCAACTTACCTCACTGATAACCCCTTGAATCCCTCTTCAAAATCACCCCAAAAGCTCTAAACCCGTCTTAAAAAATGGTGGAAATGAGCAAAATTCGCAAAGGGTTCAGTTTATACCTTCTTCCCAGGCCTTTCTGCACTTGTGGCCTAAACTGCGCATCTGTGGTGCCGCTCCTGCGCCAAAAAGTCCGCATCTGCGAAAGTCACTTAAGTCTCCAATGCCGCACCTGCGGGCCCGCAGATGTGACAAATCCTCCGCATCTGCGACTCCTCTCCTGGCCCTCCATTTTTGCATATGTGGCTACCCCACCGCACCTGTGACCTTGCACCTGTGGTTCCCACTCCGCAGGTGCGGTTAACATAGAACCAACAACTTTAGTTGCATTTTCCAAGTTCCAACCTCTCCATTAACCATCTGAAATCATCCCGAGCCCCTCGGGACCTCAACCAAACATACCAACAAGTCACATATCAACATACAAACTTAGTCGAACCTTCAAAACACTCAAAACAACATCAAAACACCAAATTACCATCAGATTCAAGCTTAAGAACCTCTAAGCTTCCAAATTTCGCAAACGACGCCAAAACCTACTAAATCACCTTCGAATGACCTGAAATTTTGCACAAACATCACAAATGATACTACAAACCTATTCCAACTTCCGAAATTCCATTTCGACCGCGAAATCAAAATTTCCACTTTCGACCAAAATCGCCAAAATTCTAACTTTCGCCGATTCAAGCCTAATTCTACCACGGACCTCCAAATCACATTCTGGACATGCTCCCAAGGGAAAAATCACCTAATGGAGCTAACCGAACCATAAAAATCTAAATCCGAGATTATTTACTTATAAGTCAACATCCGGTTGACTTTTACAACTTAAGCTTCTACATAGGATCTCATTCCACACCGAAACCACTTCAGACCCAAACCAACCAACACGATATGATAAAATACAGTTGAGGAACACAAAAGGAAGAATAAATGGGGGAAAAGGGGCTATAATTTATGAAATGACCGATTTGGATAGTTACATCCTTCCCTTCTTAAACAAACATTAATTCTCGAACGAGTATAGAAACATACATAAAGCCTCAAATAGGTATGGATATCTGCTTTGCATCTCCTGCTCAGTCTCCCAAGTAGACTCCTCCATGGGCCGACCTCTCTATTTCACTTTCGCTGAAGCTATATCCTTTGATCTCATCGTTTGGACCTGCCACTCCAAATAGCCACTGTCTCCATATCATAAGTCAAATCACCATCTAACTGAACTGTGCTAAAATCCAAGACATGAGATGGATCGCCGATATACTTCCGGAGCATAGAAACATGAAATATCGGATGCACACCCGACAAGCTAGGTGGGAAAACAAGCTCATATGACACCTCCCCAATCCTCCAAAGCACCTTAAAAGGCACAATGAATCGAGGGCTCAGCTTTCCCTTCTTCCCAAATCTCATAACACCCTTCATGGGTGAAACCTTCAGTAGAACCTTCTCCCCAACCATGTGACACACATCATGAACCTTTCTATCAGCATAACTCTTTTGTCTTCACTGTGATGTACGAAGCTGCTCCATGTCACATCTCCTTTTTTACACACCTACCCCGAAGGATTAATGTATAAGGGGAGTTTTTCTAATTTAAGTGACATTATTCGAAATGGGATTATTTATTTATTTTTAAGAGTCGCCACTTGGGAAAGGATTAGCTTTTGGTGTCCCAAGTCACCGGTTTAATTAAATCCCAAATCGAGGAAAATTGTTGACTTCCAAATTGGAGTCTGCAAACCAGAAATTCTGTTGACCCGAGGGAAGGTGTTAGGCACCCACGGATCTCGTGATTCTAGTATGGTCGCTTAAATTATTATAAATGGCTAAACTCTAATTTTTACATGCTCCAACCTATAGTGCAATTTTTATGATTATTTACCGCTTTTTAATTATTTTTACGAAAGTGAACGTCGTTTAAAAACGTATTTTCGGATCACGTCACATGAAATGCACCCGGATCCTCGACATATTTTTATTCAATGTTTTCGGATTTGGATTTGGGTCGCAAGAAATGTACGCCCGAGTTTAGGAATGTAATTTTATTAAAAATCGCGTCTAAAGAGACTAACGTGTTGTTATCTTTTGTGAAGGCCGTAAAATTCGCTAAACAGCCCGTCCCAAATTTCTAAGTATTTTTATTAAGTAATTAATGAGGGGCCCGTAATTGTGTATTTGGTTTGGCGAGGCTTGTCTCATTTTATTATTAAAAGGCCAACCTAAAGCAAACTAAATTTTTATATTCATTTGTCTTTAAAAGGCCAATTAATTTAGAATTATAAATTCTAGCCTCAAATTCAAGTCCGAATTCAAACAAAAGGGAAGACCCGCTACCTAATTTCAAACCATTTTTAGCTTGAACCCGCTACCTAATTTGAAACCCAATTTACTAATTGAACCCTGAATCGAAATCCATAAAAAAAACAGGCCCAAATTAATGGGCCATTTCACCTAAAGCGCGTCTGACTCTACAGCCCATTCCTTGCATAAATTACACGGGGCCCAAAGGTGGGCAATAGGCAGGCCCATACCCAATTCATCTCCAAACAACATCGAGCTCAAGTCACGGCAAAGAAACGCCCAACTTAATGAAAAATGGTGAAGCACCATCACTGGAGGCGTTTTCATCACCTCAGATGATATTCACTCCCTTAATACCCAAGCTGCCTCTCAAGTTAATGATTCACTCCAGTGAACAATGAACAAATCACAAAATCTGGTTTTTGTTCCTATTTCTATTAAGTTAACATGCACGTACAGGACCAATTTGACACTTTTAACAAATGAACTACATATACCTTTTTATCACGGTGATCCAGTTATTGGTAATGTTTCCATTCTATTTTTTGGCAAATTTAAAAGGACATTGAGCAGTAGTTTCTTTTTATATGACTACCATTGCTGGGAATTGCATCAGATTTACACAAACAAACTAGAAGCCAAACGAAACGACACTGATCAACCTTTACGTGAACTTAACAATCCTTAATCCACTTTTGAATTCGTTCAATCCAAATTAACAGCACAGTCTACAGTCAGTTACAATCAACAGGTATTACCCTAATTAACCGTCAAAATTAATACAGGTTGCACTAGCACAGTGCAGTCCCTCATTTACAGTCCAAATAAACCAACAGTCCAATACAACTAAATTGTCACAATCAAGGATAATGAAAATATGAGAACTAATGAAGCTTTTAACAAAATCATGCTCCTGTTTCATTCATTTTCAACTGAATACACTGCATGGATTCAAGCTCGAAAGTGTGTACCTGGTTTTGAATTACAACAGAAGAAGAACAGAGTAAACAGAAGTAGGTGAACAGCAGCAGTAGCAACAGGCAAGTTTTAGCTGTTCAAAATACCACACGGCCCAGAGAATGAGTCCAGAATTCCCAGGAAGGTTGAGAACTCAAATGAAATCACTAAATTGAACCAAAACAACCCAAGATGCATTCAGTCACACCAGCAAAACATCAGCAACTCTCCACAGAACCAAATCTCACACAGAACCAATCTAATTAAGCTTAAAACTGCTCGAAATCAACCTCGGATACTTCAGCTACTGAATATTGAGCTAGGAAATGCAAATTACCCCCTAAAACTTGAATTTATCCTAAGAAAT
>MU786731.1:6457-23506 GCA_026770625.1 Nicotiana glauca | reverse complement strand
GGCTCGACAAAGATGTATCATGATGTCAAGGAGCAGTATTGGTGGGATAACATGAAGAAGTCTATTGCAGAATTTGTAGCCAAGTGTCCCAATTGTCAACAGGTAAAGATAGAACATCAGAAACCCGATGGATTGCTTCAGAATATAGAGATTCCGACTGGAAATGGGAGGTTATTAATATGGACTTCATTATTGGATTACCTCGCTCTTATCATAAGTTTGACTCCATCTGGGTGATAATTGATCGACTTACAAAATTTGCCCATTTTCTGCCAGTTAAGACAACATACACGGCTGAAGATTATGCGAAGTTATTATCAAGGAGATTTTTAGGCTTCATGGTGTGCCGATATCTATTATATCAGATCGAGGAGCTCAATTTACGACTAACTTTTAGAGGTCTTTTCAGAAGGGTTTAGGCACATAAGTGAATCTCAGCACTGCATTTCATCTACAGACTGACGGACAGGCTGAATGTACCATTCAGACACTGGAAGATATGCTACGAGCACGTGTTCTATATTTTAAGGGAAATTGGGATGACCATCTTCCACTCATAGAATTCGCCTACAATAATAGCTACCATTCCAGTATTAAAATGGCCCCATACGAGGCACTATAGGGGAGAAGATGTAGATCACCAGTTGGATGGCTCGAAGTCGGTGAAACAGAATTATATGGGCAAGATTTGGTTCACCAAGTTGTCACGACCCAAAATCCACTAAGGGTCGTGGTGGCGCCGGACACCTCTGTCATGGCAGCCAACTAAATTATCAATTAATACCTATTTTAATACATTTGAAAATCTAAGGTTTTTCCTTCCATTTTTATAAATAAAAGTTCACTACTTAAATTCAAATTTAAATAATAACAATTAGTACAAATCCACCGTAAACGATCCCAGAAACCCCGTGTCACAAGTACATGAGCAACTAATGATAAGAGAAATAAAATACAACATCCGCCCGGAATACAGTTGATGGAAAGTAAATACAGTACACTGGAAGGGACTACCCTAGCTGCGGTCGCCTCAAATGATGCAACTCATCTAGTCCCAGCGTCATCCATGCTGCTACGCCCAATAGGCTCCTAGATGTATATATACCTATGCAACAAAATGCATAGAAGTGTAGTATGAGTACATAATCAACGTGTACTCAGTGAGTGTCTCGCCTAATCCCGAAGGGGTAGAGACGAGATGGTCAACTTGACACTCTCTAATAGTCCAATGATTATTTATCCTTACTATACATATTAATAGTGGATTTATATTTTTAGACATGATGTTAATCCATATAGAGGAAACAAGTAAACACATAATTCCTTCATAGGAAATTTCCAATATTTCTTTTCATTATTAACAAACTGATCTCGAACCATAGCGAGGCATGTAACAACTTAAATAAGTCCAGGCAGCAATACAAGCATACGCAAATCATACCGAGGCGACGACCCGATCCAACAGAAATAAATGTGCACTTGTCGAGGGTCGACGGCGTGCCTATAGATGCTTCTATTAATCTGTCGAGGCATTCGGCCCGTTCCAAAATAAACACACACAGACAGACAATAAGTCAAGGAGTCAACATGGAGCAATTATCCAAGAAAGGCCAATTCTCCTTAATAACTTTGAGAAAATGAAGCTTAAGTCTTTTTAGAATTCCATTTATTAGTTTAATGTTATCAATAACCCTGCTCGCGAATCATCCATGCGACGCAGGTACACGTAAGATACATGCTCAGATAGCCAATTAGAATTTTATCGAGGAATAATTATCCAAATAAGCCAATTCTCTGTTTAACAAATTCAGGAAATGATGTTTTATGTTGATGGGCCCTAACTACCCGGACAATAGCATAATAGTAGCTACGCACGGACTCTCGTCACCTCGTGCGTACATAGCCCCCACATATAGGAGCACATAATCAATTATTTCACCTATGGGGTAAATTCCCCCTCACAAGATTAGAAAGGAGAGTCACCTTGCTCCGAAGATCCACAACCGGCATTCTACATTCTTACGAAGACTTGCACTAACGCACAATGATCCAAAACTTAACATTGTTGATGAATATCCTCTCTTGAACCCTTCCAAGAATTGCCCAAGCCATGAAAAATGTGAGAGAAATGGCCAAAATCCGACTTTAAAACAATGTTTCTGCCCTAGCTATTTCTGCTTCTGCGGAATTACTCCCGCTTAAGCGGTTCCGCTTTTGCGGTCCTTGGCTCAACCCCCCTTTTCCGCTTTTCCGATACCCGCTTCCTCAGATGCGGTCCCGCTTCTGCGGAACCTTGACCGCATCTACGATCCACGACCCTTCGAACGAATCCGCTTCTGCGGCTCCCTCAACCGCTTCTGCGGGGCCGCTTCTGCGGTCCCATTTCTGCAGAAGCGGAAAAACCAGTAACCAGATCCTTCAGCCTTCTTCATAATTCCATTTTTGATCCGTTAACCATCCAGAATACACCCGAGGCCCCCGGGACCCCAGCCAGTCATACCAACCAATCCCAAAACACATTACGGACCTGCTCGAGGCATCAAATCACATCAAACAACGCTAAAATCATCAATCGACCTCCAATTCAAGCTTTATGAACTTTGAACTTTCCAACTTCTGCTTCCGATGTTTAAACCCATCAAATCATGTCCGATTAACCTCAAATTTTGTACACAAGTCATATTTGACATTACGAACCTATTCCAACTTCCGGAATCGGATTCCGACCCCGATACCAAAAAGTCCACTTCCGGTCAAACTTCTCAAAAACCTTCAACTTTCTATCTTTAGCCAAATGGCTTCAAAATAACCTACGGACCTCCGAATTCACTTCCGATTGCGCTCCCAACTCCAGAATCACCATACGGAGCTACTCCCAGTATCGGAATCCCAACGGACATCGATAATGCTGAAATGCACTCCAAGCCAAACTTAAGAAATTTCTTCCAAAATGCTAACTTCCACAATAGGTGCCAAAACTCTCCCAGGTTATCCAAAACCCAATCCGAGCATACGCCCGAGTCCGAAATCATCATACGAACCTGCTGAAACCTTCAGATCCCGATTCTGAGATCGTTTACTCAAAAATCCAATCCTAGTTCATTCTTTCAACTTTAAGTTTCTCAAATGAGAATTTTCATTTAAATTTAACCCCGATCTTCCTGAATTTAAATTCCGACCATGCGAACATGTCACAATACCTGAAGTGAAGCTGCTCATGGCCTCAGATTGCTGAACGACGCACTAAGGCTCAAAACGACTGGTCGGGTCGTTACATTCTCTCCCACTTAAACATATGTTCGTCCTCGAACGTGCTGAGAATTACACTGGAGTAGTCTGAAATCACTGTTTAGTACCTCATGCACCTTCCCGTGCTATCACAACTCAGTTGAGCACATTAGCTCGATAAGTTCTGAAGATACTCCTTTTTATTTAAGCAATTAAGCCTTAGAGCCCAATTCCAACATCCGAAATTCTATGCCAGGCCTGTTTCCAACATACAATCACCGCATCAATCACTATACGCTGTACTCAAACACGACTGCATAACTCTGCTGAATTCACACTTTGCATCACTTTACTCATAGGACCACAATAACATTTCTATTTGAATTAATCGAAATTCCACGAATCCGATGCTCCCATTGCACCTCATGACCTTCATAGGTCTTACTCTAAATATTATAATACCGCCACGACGGATGAGATGCCGAAATTTATAATCAACTGCCGAGTCAACTAATCATCGAGTCTTTACTTCTGACAAGAAACATTTCCACATTCTGAACCAAATAACGATCTTCGCTCCTTAATATACTTCATATAATCAGGTTGCACTGATCTTAAATCCCATAATGTTGTCTCACCCAGTATGACTGCTCAGGCAATAAGCCACTCTGAATGCGATCACAAGTCTCATATGACTCCACAATATGCCAATAGGCCACCAATCCGAACACAGCACAAACGAAAATCAAACTCTGGAAGGAATTACCTAACCCTCGCACTAATACAAACATTCTTTAAAAGATAGGAAGCGAAACTCACAAAGAAATAGCATGTAGAAAACTAGACTCGACATCATACTATTGCGGTGCACAACCCGATCCAAATGACATACCCATGGTGGCGTGCTACCCGATCCACACACAAATCTCACATAAGGAGATTGCACTTCGAGCTAAATCTGCTCATTACAATAAAAATATCAAATTTCGATCATAAGCACGCTAAGTGCACAATACCATCCCTGAGAAAACACATAGCGCTATAGGCTACAAACTCAAGCACAACTGAGGTGTGATACAAGATCTAAATCTCAAGAGCCATCCTGCTCACATAACATCATCGCAACGCGAAACCTCAACACACAAGAATTTACTAAGTCATCTCATAACTCATACGGCGCAATACATCATTACCTGGAATAGCTAATGACAAAATAACACCTCGACTGTTCCTCCATAGGGAACGCTCGCTGAAATGAACACAACTGGCCTGATATAAAGCCCTGTTCACAAATAAATCAATCCACCGATCTCAAGCCGATTTCTAATTGCACCAACATAGCCAATGACCTTTGAAAGGTCCGTAGTAACTCTCTTTTGCCTCATATAACGTAAGAATAACCACCATAACCGGAGCAACCTCCTCAGTTAATAACCCAATATACAAAGTGCCCTTCAGGCATAAGTTCTCAAATTAATGATATTACCACAACCCTCGTACTTGGTTTAAATCTTTAGCCAAATCAAGTGATTACATGCCACACTTATACAATCTTCCCGTGGGATGCGCTCCCACAATCTTTTGAAATAATAACGGGTTCGCACATCTACACCATCGGACGCATTAACGCTGAAAAGCGATCCAGAATCCTTAACTAAGATGCAAAGCCTTTTTCACAACACATCGATCTCACGTGACGCTGAATACACTACTAACTTACTTTAATCATTCAACCCTTTCCTTTCTCATCCGAGCCCGTGACATCCTTGTCAACACCGAACTGCAACCTTGATCCTCACTTCGCATCTCCATGCTACTCACTGCACCCAACATGCCAACATACGATAGAACATAATTTTTCATCATAACTCCGAAATCATTAATATTTTCACATTTCATCATACAAGAACCTTGAACTTAACTCACTTCAGGAGAATCATAGCAATACATAGGTAATTTCTCATAACCGTAGAATATGCAAATCTGCAAGTAGTGGTTTAAGCCACCATAGCCCTTCTGGAATCTGTTTCCACTTAACAAGCCATAACAGAAGAATGCCCCTGATAAATCATCAACCACGGCGGCTGACAGGCCTTACACGTACCTCCACAAATCATACACATAACTTGATCTCGCAGACCGAACTGATCATTGACCTCAATATGCCAATTCAACTATGACTAATCAATTTACCTTCTTCCAATTCCTCCTTGCTTGCCTTAAAAATAAGACTAACTCCATTCAATACATAACATACCCCATCTACACTCGCCCTGAGTGACCTTGAATCACGAGACCAGGCTGTCTGAATTCCCACGAATTATTTCATAACACCCAAATTCTACACCACAAGCCAAACATCCCGGGACATTCTGTGCCTCTTCTCATAAACTGCTACAAAGCTTGATTCTAATTGTACCTACAAGCTCGACATCATTAGGCACCACACTTTACCTCTTGAGTTCACTAGGACCGTTACTGAGAGCCACCCGCTCTGACTTGGTCCCGAATATAATTCACTCCATAAATCTTCTAGCACATTAATACCCTCTCGATGAAGCACCTGGCAGAACCACTCCCCTTCAAACCCGCTTCTATACAAGGCATAAGTTCTGAATCTTTTTCCAAGTCCGGACATGAGCCAATAAGGCCAACCATCACATGCCTCCAACAATTCATTTGCTCGAATTACCACTTATGGTCTTTTATCATAGCTGAAATAATTCATCAATATGCTAATAACCAGAAATCACGCAAGTAGTTAACCATACAACCCAATCATAGGCGGTGGGACTCTCCCACTTAGCTTGAAGCCATAATTTCACCATTCTTGAGTTTACCCGACCTTTTTACCTCTTATTGACATAACCTCCCGTCATAAGTTATCAAAATTTTTCGGAATCTTTCTGTAAATCCCCATCTTTCATATTCTGAATCATTAACCACATTCGCACGACCTATCTCTTTGTTGAACAACCAATATAATTCTTTGCAGAAGCTTCACCAACCGCGCGACCGTTAACCTGCTCACGGGGAATAACCCACCTAGGGGAATCACCTCCCGATATCTTCCCACGCCGCTGCACGGGGTACATTCCCTACGACACCAATAGCCCATCCTGAGTCCGAGCCCACCTTCCAGTTGCACAAGTCCATTCGCCTCTTGCGGACATCAATTAAATGTGCATCAACATCCTTCCAAATACAGGGTTATGTTGCACCCTCCTCCATTTCAAGCAGCTCATTTCCGCCATATCAATCTTCTGCCGCATAATACCCCATACTTTACATCATACCCGTAGGCTTCAATCACCAATCATTAAAATCCCCAATTCGATCCAAACTCTCTTTAAGGCGCGTAGTCATCCTACTACCAAGACCATATACAACACCCACCACTCTCCCACTTTGGCAGAACTCATTCTTTAATTAACCACTCGACCTTGCTCCTCATACTTTGCCTTCTAGAAGTTTTAAGCACCACCTGACACTTCCCACATGACCTTCCTCATACTTTGCTGCTCAATTGTTGCCTTAAATGAAATTTATCTTACTAGAACTTGAATCCACAATTTGTTACTGACTTTAAACTTTTCCGAAGATCGTATTTCTCGAACCGTCAACATTTGAAATACTGATTCAATCCTAAACCAGCACACCATGCAATATCTGACAGTTGTAACCCCAATACTATTTCACAATATCCTGCCATAAAGGCGAATTGTAGTAGATTATAACATCGACAACCTTAGTACGTCCAATTAGGACGACATCACCCCAATGTAGAGGAGAACTCCACCACGCTTGCAATTACCAAGCCTCATTACTTCCACCAGCTCACACCTGACCATCCTCAGTTCAATTGACTTTCCCCTATCGGGAATAAAATGATAAATCCCTTGATTACACACTGAGTAAACCTCCCTTCAATTCATTCACTGCCCCGACACATGGGCAACATCCTACCATTACAACAACGCTGCGGAATAATCGCTCATGAGCATAATGGCAACCTGTGCCTAGCCTCAAGGCTCTTAGAAGTTCTGTTACTGAGCTGAAACAATATAATATCCCTCCATAATGCGACTATAATAGTCCAATCAACTATACCGGGAAAATAATCCCGCACCACATTTGTAGTGCCATTTCAATTCTTCAACTTTCGATTTATAGCAAGCGCTCGCGTAAGATTGAGTAGGAAGAAATCAAAGGCATAAGCCTCAAAGGAATCGAATCGCACGATAAGGAAATCAAGAAGGGAAGTACTCCTAATAGCCCTGTAGCCTCTCGAGGATAATTACAGAAGTCTCCGTACTGATCCGCGAGACTCTACTAGACTTGCTCATGACTCGTGAGACCGACGGGAACCTAGTGCTTTGATACCATGTTGTCACGACCCAAAATCCACTAAGGGTCATGTTGGCACCGGACACCTCTGTCAGGCCAGCCAACTAAATTATCAATTAATTTGTCTTTTAATACTTTTGAAAATCCAAGGTTTTTCCTTCCATTTTTATTAATAAAAATTTACTACTTGAATTCAAATTTAAATAATAAAAATTAGTACTAATCCGCTGTAAACCATCCCAGAAACCCGGTGTCACAAGTACATGAGCAACTACTGATAAGAGAAATAAAATACAACATCCTCCCGGAATACAGTGGTCGGAAAGTAAATACAGTACACTGGAAGGGACTACCCTAGCTGCGGTCGCCTCAAATGATGCAGCTCGCCTAGTCCCAGCGTCATCCATGCTGCTATGCCCAATAGGCTGCTAGAGGTATATATACCTGTGCAACAAAATGCACAGAAGTGTAGTATGAGTAAGTAATCAACGTGTACTCAGTGAGTGTCTCGCGAAATCCTGAAGGGGTAGAGACGAGATGGTCAACTTGACACTCTCTAATATTCCAATGATTATTTATCCTTAATATACATATTAACAGTGGATTTGTATTTTTAGACATGATGTTAATCCAGATAGAAGAAACAAGTAAACACATAATTCCTTCATAGGAAATTTCCAAGATTTCTTTTCAATATTAACAAACTGATCTCGAGCCATAGTGAGGCATGTAACAACTTAAATAAGTCCAGGCGGCAATACAAGCATGCGCAAATCATACCGAGGCGACGGCTCGATCCAACAGAAATAAATGTGCACTTGTCAAGGGTCGACAATGCGCCTATAGATGCATCTATTAATCTGTTAAGGCGTTCGGCCCGTTCCAAAATAAACACACACAGACAGACAATCAGTCAAGGAGTCAACATGGAGCAATTATCCAAGAAAGGCCAATTCTCTTTAATAACTTTAAAAAAGGAAGCTTAAGTCTTTTTAGAATTCCATTTATTAGTTTAATGTGATCAATCACCCTGGTCACGAATCATTCATGCGACGCAGGTACACGTAAGATACATGCTCAGATAGCCAATTAGAATTTTATCGAGGAATAATTATCCAAATAAGTCAATTCTCTATTTAACAAATTCAGGAAATGATGTTTAATCTCTTTTTAAATTCGTTTACTAATCAATGGTGATTTAAACAATTCAAGTCATCAATGGGTTCATAGTTAATCCAATTATGATATGCTGATGGGCCCTAACTACCCGGACAATAGCATAATAGTAGCTACGCACGGACTCTCGTCACCTCGTGCGTACGTAGCCCCCACATATAGGAGCACATAATCAATTATTTCACCTATGGGATAAATTCCCCCTCACAATATTAGAAAGGATACTCACCTCGCTCCGAAGATTCACAACCGGCATTCAACATTCTTCCGAAAACTTGCACCAACGCACAATGCTCCAAAACTTAACATTGTTTATGAATATCCTCTCTTGAACCCTTCCAAGAATCGCCCAAGCCATGAAACAATGTGAGAGAAATGGCCAAAATCCGACTTTAAAACAATGTTTCTGCCCCAGCTATTTCCGCTTCTCCGGAATTACTCCCGCTTAAGCGGTTCCGCTTTTGCGGTCAAAAGTCGCTTCTGCGGTCCTTGGCTCAGCACCCCTTTTCCGCTTCAGCGATACCCTCTTTCGCAGATGCGGTCCCGCTTCTGCGGAACCTTGACCGCATCTGCGGTCCACGACCCTTTGAACGAATCCACTTCTACGGCTCCCTCAATCGCTTCTTCGGGGCCGCCTCTGCGGTCCCATTTCCGCAGAAGCAGAAACACCAGCAACCAGATCCTTCAGCCTTCTTCATAATTCCATTTTTGATCCGTTAACCACCCGAAATCCACCCGAGGCCCCCGGGACCCCAACCAGTCATACCAACCAATCCCAAAATACATTACGGACCTGCTTGATTCCTCAAATCACATCAAACAATGCTAAAATCATCAATCGACCTCCAATTGAAGCTTTATGAACTTTGAACTTTCCAACTTCTACTTCCGATGTTTAAACCTATCAAATCATGTCCGGTTAACCTCAAATTTTGCACACAAGTCATATTTGACATTACAAACCTACTCCAACTTCTGGAATCACATTATGACCCCGATATCAAAAAGTCCACTTCCGATCAAACTTCTCAAAAACCTTCAACTTTCTATCTTTAGCCAAATGGCTTCAAAATGACCTACGGACCTCTGAATTCACTTCCGATCGTGCTCCCAACTCCAGAATCACCATACGAAGCTACTCCCAGTCTCAGAATCCCAAACGGACATCGATAAAGCTAAAATGCACTCCAAGCCAAACTTAAGAAATTTCTTCCAAAATGCTAACTTCCACAATAGGAGCCAAAACGCTCATGGGTTATCCAAAACCCAATCTGGGCATACGCCCAAGTCCGAAATCATCATACGATCCTAATAGAACCTTCAGATCCTGATTCTGAGGTTGTTTACTCAAAAATCCAAACCTAGTTTATTCTTTCAACTTTAAGCTTCTCAAATGAGAATTTTCATTTAAATTTAACCCCGATCTTCCTGAATTTAAATTCCGACCATGCGAACAAGTCACAATACCTGAAATGAAGCTGCTCATGGCCTCAGACTGTTGAACAAAGTACTAGGGATCAAAACGACTGGTCGGGTCATTACACAAGCCATTGAGAAGGTGAAGGTGATACAGGAATGATTGAGGACGGCACAAAGCAGGCAAAAGTCTTATTTCGATTTCCGATGTCGTGATCTGGAGTTTGAGGTTGGTGATTGGGTTTTACTGAGGATCTCACCAATGAAGGGTGTTATGCGTTTTGGGAAAAAAGGCAAGATGAGTCCAAGGTATATCGGTCCGTATAAAATTCTTCGACGAATTCGGACATGTTTCTTATGAGTTAGAATTGCCATCTGAATTGGAGTTTGTCCATTCGGTATTCCATGTATCTATGTTGAGGAAATGTATTGGGGACCCTTCTTGAGTCATCCCTACCAAATATGTTCAAGTTACAGAGGATCTATCATATGAAGAGGTGTCAGTGGCTATATTAGATCGACAAGTCCACAAGCAGAGAACAAAAGATGTAGCTTCCGTCAAAGTATTGTGGAGGAACAAGAATATGGGAGAAATGACATGGGAAGAAGAAGAGGAGATGAAGTCTAAATACCCTTACCTGTTCCAGAATAAATATAATGAGGATGCTAGGGAAACACAAGATGCATTAGAAGGTGGAACAACTCTATGAGGTAAGCAATAGCTTGAGAATACTTTTTCTTAATACAAAATGGTGATATGCAGATAATGTACATGTACATAATGCTTTTTATACTCTTCTAAGGCCATACGTTGAGTTAACTTCTTGCAAGTTCGTCCTTTATTTATGGGAGAAACTCGGCCGGAATCCATGATGATTTAAACTCCCCCTGAACCCTTACATTCGAGGACGGATGTTCCTAAGGGAGGGAGGGTGTTACAACCCATACCACGTGTGTTAGTTCATTCCATATCTTTGAGATGATAAGAAGTTAATCCTATTGGTATTAAGTGATTCAAGGGTGTATAAGGGTGATTAACAAGTAATAGAAGTTAAACGAATAAAGGAAGTTGTAACTCGTATTTTCAGGTAAATCTAGATGTGCTTAATACATTCAAGAGGTCATGTATTAAGGTATTTGAATCATATAATATCCGTATCATAAGTCTTGAAGTCAAACGAGTTATGAAACAAAAGTCGACAAACGTTGTCGCAACTTAGGTTCATAATTTTACTTAAATATTAGGTCAAATATTTCTAAGCTTTTCTCCAAATTTACAAGGAGTTACGGGGTGATCTACCACAAAATTAAAGATCTATGAGTCTAGTTTCTAACGTATTAAACTGTTTATCAATACGATCTTGGAGTATAGAGATACTCAAATTTTTGCAAGCCTGCGCAGATTGGTAGATGACAAGTTGGTGTATCACCAACTTGCCAAAATGATAGGACGAAATTAAAAGACCTAAGTCGGCCAAGAGATGACTTTTAAGGGGTTATGAACTCAGTTATTTCTCCCATATTTCAGACCCTCAAAAGCAAATTTAACCCCTGAAACTCCTCCCCAAAAATCCCACACAAACCCTAATCGGTTTTCCCTCTCTTTCAAGTTCTATTTGAAGGTAAAACTTAGAGTTTGAAGAACCAAGGGAAGGGATGAGTTATCTAACAATTAAGGTAAGTTAATTACATATTTCATAAATTTTTCTCTGCTGTGAATTCATGGTAATTCGTTCTATACATGTAAGAACTCACGGAACGGTGATCGGAAGCCGTGAGTTCGAGTTATTCACTTGTAGCGGGCTGTTTTGTGGACTGTTTTGTGTTGCTGTTGGGCTGCGTGTTTTACTACTGTTTTGTGGAGTTTTGGAGGTGGAAGGGTGTGTAGAAACACCATATATATGTAGGGTTGTTGGCTGATAGTTATTCGTAACATTTCCGGGTTGTTTGACACGACTACGGTGGTCGTCGTATGTATGAAGTGATTAGGTTGTGCGTGGACTATTTTAGGAGGTTCAATATGTTTATTATTTATGTTGTTTAGGATGTTTGGTGATTTTTTTTAATGGTGTGAAGTAATATATATAGGGGAGGTGCTGTCCGTTTCATCGTAAAATAGATTGTGGTCGATACATAATAGTTATGACACTTAAATAATAACGATAGTATCGTTTCTCTTATTGTAGACTAAGGAGTTGTGATAATTGCATAGCTTGAGATTGGGGAAGTATATACAAGGTATGTGAGGCTATCCCTTTCCTTCTTTTGTACGACTCCGATTATATATAATGTAATGAACGAGCTTCCAAAGATACTCTACTCTTAGAAACTAGCAGTACTCACATTGTTTCCCCTCTTATAGAACGATTGATGTTAATGTTTCTTCTCTTATTCTTATGTTATCAATGTTATTGGTACTTCCTGATTCTTATAAGGTTCATGGTGAAGAGTTAGTCCTAATGACGTGTATAGGGGATACCGACCTTACGCCACTCTGAAAGGTTTAGAACATGATTCCTTGAGTCGAGCATGCATTATATATATGTATCTATTTTACTCTACCGAGCCGCACTATAGTCGTCCAGGTACGGCACCTATTGTGCAACCATTGATCAGTTGGGTTTTACCGAGCTCCACGTGGCCGGGTACGATTCTACCGAGCCTTATGATGGCCTGGTACATTTTTTTTACCGAGCCTATTACTGCCGGGTACGATATGATGATGATGCCTACAGAGGCGTATGTTTTAAAAGTTTATGTTTTTACACATATGTATCATGCATTTCATGTCAATAGCCCTCAGAGGTACTCAGATGTTATAGGTTGTATATTCTCTGTCCCTGCTTACATTACTGTTCGTATTTATGGTTCCCTGCCTTACTTGCTCAGTACTTTATTCGTACTGACGTCCTTTTATTTATGGAAGCTGCATGTCATGCTGCAGCTCGTGATAGACAGGCAGGTGTAGCTCCCCCACCACCGTAGGCTGGCTAGTTCAGCGGTGATTGGCGAGATCCCTTCTCCGGACTTGCCTTGGTCTTGGTATGCATTTTTGTTATGGACATTATGGGTATGTCGGGGACCTGTTCCGGCTATGTTGCAGCACTTATGTTCCTTTAGAGGCTCATAGACAGGTGTCGACTCATGTATAGTTTGGTATGCCTTGTCGACTGGTTTTTGTCGTATAGTCTTTCATGGTAGCGTGGTAGCTCATACCTTATATATAGTTTCTTGATTGTTTGGTCATCCCATGTTATGTGTGTTCATGCCATCATATTTTATTGTTAGTTGTCCATGATCCATGTCTACCATTTATATTGCTCTCGTCAGCCCTAAAAGATAATAAGGAAGGTTAGATAAAATGTACGTTGATGCTCGGCAAGTATGGTCGGGTGCTAGTCATGGTCCTCTAGTTTGGGTCGTGACATATTATATCGAATATAGCTCATATTAAGTATCATATTAAGCTCTCTCTCTCTCTCTCTCTCTCTATATATATATATATATATATATATATATATAAATATATATATAAAATTGAATATATAATACACTTAGTATATATAATTGTCACGACCTAAAATCCACTAAGAGTCGTGGTGGCGCCGGACACCACTGTTAGGCAAGCCAACCAAATACTCAATTAAATTCCCATTTTTGTATTATCAAGATCATTTTTCTTCACACATTAAATAACGAATAATAAAATTTACGGAAATAACTGCGAAATCTTTAACAAAGTTAACATTTAATAATTCAAATATCCTCCCAGAACCCTGTGTCACAAGTGCATGAGCATCTACTGACAAGGAAATAAAATACAACATCCGTCTGGAATATAGTGGACAGGAAGTAAATACAGTATACTGGAAGGGACTGTACTCGTTGCAGCCGTCTCGAATAATGCAACTCACCTAGTCCCAGATTCATCCGTGCTACTAAGCCCAGTAGGCCGCTAGAGTTACATATACATGTGCAACAAAAATGCACAAAAGTGTAGTGTGAGTACGTAAACAACGTGTACTCAATGAGTATCCCGTCTAATCTCGAAGAAGTAGAGACGAACGGTCGACTTCAACACTTAAAAATATACTAAAAATGTGAGGAAATCATGGATTTATATAGTAGTTCTAACTCACAAAGTCGGAAAACAGGTAAACACCTTTAACAAATAATAAAGGATTTTCAAGGTTTACTTTTCATTATCTTATCAATTTATCTTGAAAGGCAATATCAACATTTAAAATTCTCAGGCAACAATATATATCATGCGCAAATCATGCCGAGGTCGACGGCCCGCTCCAGCAGAAATGTAAACTGTGCATTGCCGAGGGTCGAACGACTCGGACTATAGATGCATCTATTACCTCGCTCGCGAACTATCCATGCGACGCAGTCAACATAAAATAAACAATCACCCTGCTCGTGAATCAATCATGCGACGCAGGTTCACATAAAAATACATGCTCAAATAGCCAATTAAGGATTTATCAGAGAGCATTTGTCCAATTAAAAGCTAGTCCTCTTTTTAACAATTTAATAAATTAAAGTTTAATCCTCTTTGAAATTCATTTACTAATTCAATGCGATCTAAGCAATCCAAGCGGTAAATGAGCTTACAATTAATCCAAGTATAGCATATTTTTGGGTCCTAACTACCCGGACAATAGCATAATAGTAGCTACACACGGACTCTCGTCACCTCGTGCGTACGTAGCCCCCATAAATAGGAGCACATAATCAATTATTTCACCTATGGGGACAATTCCCTCTTACAAGGTTAGAAAGGAGACTCACCTCGCTCCGAAGATCCATAACCGGCATTCCACGCCCTTCCGAAGACTCGAATCGATGCACAATGCTCCAAAACTAGCCAATAATTATGTAAATCCATTAATATATGCTAAGGTACCCATTATAATCCAATTTATAGCAATTCCTAACCGCGATAGAAAAGTTGACAAAAATGCCCTCGGGCCCACGTGTCCGGAATCCAAAAATTTTCGAAGAATAAGTTTACCAATGGCCTCAAGAACTCAAATATATGATTTTCTCTAAATTCCATACCCAAAATCGCGGTTAAATTCCAAGAATATGAATTCTAGGTCTTTCTACCAAAACCCCCAAATTTCTACCAATTTCATGCTCAAATCCATACATAATTGAAGTATTTAATTCAAAGTAGATGGGGATATCTTACCTTATCGTTGATTACGAAAATCCCCTCTTGAAGCTCCCTAAAATCGCCCATGCCAAGAGAAAAATGGGTGAAGGATGGCCAAATCGCGCATTTAAAACAATTCTGCCTCCAGCTATTTCCGCACCTGCGGTCCCTTGACCGCTTCTGCGGTTCCGCAGGTGCGGTTAAATTACCGCTTATGTGGTCCTCCCTAGGCCACCCTTTTTCGCTTCTGCAACAAGCCTCCCGCAGATGCGGTCCTGCTTCTGCGGAACTCTGACTGCATCTGCGGTCCACTCCAAGTTGCCCTCTTATGCTTCTGCGACCAGCCTTCCGCAGATGCGGTCCCGCTTCTGCGAAACCTTGACCGCATCTGTGGTCCTCGAGCCCTTGACCAAAACTCCGCTTCTGCGGTGACTTTTCCACTTCTGCGGTTATCCCACCGCAGAAGCAAAAATACCAGAAACCAGACCTTTCAGCTGTCCAAAAATTCCAAATTTCGATCCGTTAATCAACCAGAATCCACCTGAGGCCCTCGGGACCCCAACCAATCATACCGACCAATCCCAAAACACATTACAGACTCGCTCAAGGCCTCAAATTGCATCAAACAACGCTAAAATCATGAATCGACCTCCAATCCAAACTTAATGAACTTTAAAATTTTAAACTTCTATTTTCGATTTTTAAACCTATCAAATCACGTCCGATTGACCTCAAACTTTTTGCACAATTCATCTTCGACATTACGGACCCACTTCCGGTCAAACTTCTCAAAACCTTCAATTTTCCATCTTTAGACAAATGACTTCAAAATGACCTACATACCTCCGAATTCACTTCCGATCGCGTCCCCAACTCTAGAATCACCATACGGAGCTATTCACAGTCTCGGTATCTCAAACGGACAACGATAACACTGAAATACACTTCAAGCCAAACTTATGAAATTTCTTCTAAAATGCTAACTTCCTCAATAGGCGCCAAAACACTCCCCGGTCATCCAAAACCCAAACTGGGCATACGTCCAAGTCCGAAATCATCATACGAACCTGCTGGAACCTTCAGATCCCGATTCCTAGGTCGTTTACTCAAAATTCCAATCCTAGTTCATTCTTTCAACTTTAAGCTTTCGAAATAAGAATTCTCCTTCCAAATCAACTCTGGACTTTCCGAAATTCAATTCCGACCACACATACAAGTCAGAATACTTGAAATGAAGTTGTTCATGGCCTCAGACTGCTGAACGACGTGCTAAAGCCCAAAACGACCGATCGGGTCGTTACAATAATACACTTAGTTACTATATCTACATATATATACTATAAACTTAGTATATATATATATGTATATATATATAGAGAGAGAGAGAGAGAGCTTAAAATGAATTAAAATCCTAAATTTATACTACATAAGTACATAATTTTAAATTGAACTAAAAATTAATTTATTTTTATTTTATATATAGCGACCAAATTTGGTCATCATTTTGGTCAAACGGTCAAAAATTTGCGACCAACTTTGGTCGCTATTTTTGTCAAAAAGTCAAGAATTATTTGGCTACCAAAATAGCGACCAGTAGCAAAATCGGGTTTTCCCTCTCATTCTTTCAAAAAAAATTCCCAAAATCTTTCTTCTCTCTCTCTCTCTCTCACTCAAATCCCTACCCCCTCCGAATCCCAGCAGCAACGACCCCCCCCCCC